>JAXGGA010008579.1:0-56019 GCA_038373865.1 Uloborus plumipes | reverse complement strand
TAAGTTTTCAAAGTTATTCCCAGCTTCCCAGTTTATGTTAATTGCTGGTTTTATTTCTTCTTATAAAAGGTCTTTTTAAATATTATATCGTAGGCAGAAAAAAAATTGAGTAAAAAATGTATGTACCCTCTGGGGGTCTATCGTAACTTTTAAGGGACGATTTTTCTTTCTTTAATAAAAAATTTATTTTTTACATAATATTTTTTTTATTATTTTTCCTGTCCATTAGACACTGTTTGTAACCAGTATACAAAATATCTTTGGAAAAAAAATGTCAGGCATTAATGGGTTAAATATGAGTCAAAAGTACTAATTTAATAAAACTAAAAAAGTCTGTAAAATTACTGAAACTTATTTTAAAAAAAATACCTAATCACTTTTTAATTAAAAAAATTAAAAAAATCAAGCTACATTTTCTGCAACTAAATTTTAGATTTCTTACAGCTGAGGTAAAGAATAAAAGAACCCATTTTCAGAGCTTCTTCTGAAAAAAAGAAAGAGGCCATTTCTTTTCCGAGTAGGTTAGGCACACTTCAGAGCCTCCTGCGGGTCATCACTCTTAAGCCATGTGACGCGTTGGTCATTAGCAGTTAATAAGGATGGAGATATTGCTTGAGAAAGAAAGAAACACAAGTGGGAGAAAAACGCAATAACTAGAAGCATAAACGAATGTTCTTTCTTTTAAAGCGGATTATTGCTGTTTGAGTGGATGAAAGGCGTGATAAAGCAAGTAATAATTTTAATTGAAACAGTTGTCTGGTTTGAATCAGATTAGTTATAGCATGATATTGTTTTAATTAATGAACTAAATTTCAAAGTTCAAACCTGTATTGAATTTTTTTCTGGATACAAAAAAACGTTTTTTGAATGCAAAGTATCAATTTTTAAGCGAAAATACAATTGAGAACACTGTTATAGGATGTTTTAAATCTGAGATTTTTGTATGGATTTTTTTTAGTCTTTTCATTTTTTTGTTCATGTTCTTTTCTATAACCAAAGAATACTTTTTATTTCTAATGAAATTATTTTAATTTTAATGCTATCATATTTTTGGTAGTACTTTTGTATATTCATCAATGAAAAAAATAGTATTATTGAGTTGAAAAAATAGCAAAATGTACCCATAAACTCTTATCAGAAATTATACTTCTTACTTCTTACTTTATTTATTGCTTTTTAGTACTTTTAGTTTTGATTGGTTTTTATTTAAATGCTGGTAAATGAATATATTATTTAAACATAACTAAATCACTGTAAAATGTCCTTTCAGAATGATGAGATGAGTAATATTTTTAATAAACATTTAAAAAGACATTAAGAATGACAGTAACAAGTTTAGGAAAAAAAAAAACATTTTTTTTCGCTACTGAAAACGCAGTCTTTCAGTCGCTACTGAAAACGCAATCTGAAAACTGCGTTTCTTTCCAAACGCAGATTCGAAACAACACGTTTGTATTACCTGATTTACGCATGCATAATTAGATAAAATCAAGTAAAAAATAATTTATGTACTAGCAAATTGAAAAAGATCTCATATACCACAGTTTTGATATTACACTGTGCGAATAAACAGTGTTATACGAGGAACACTGGTATACTATTTTAATTTCGGAATGGTTTTTCATTTCGAAGTACAGAAAAACATTCAAATGGTTTCTTCTGCTTCTAATTATTTAGAACTTAAAAAATTGCAATCCCTTTTTGTTGCCGTTTTTTACGATACTACATTTTTTATTTAATACAAGGAATGATAATATGTTTGACTACACTTATGAGACATATTTCAGATTTTCACAGCATGAAATACGATCATTCAGGCGTTAAATGTATCTCTTCCTACAATTATATTCTGGAAAGAGAACATCACTTATAAACTTAAAGAAAGATAATGAATTCCACAGCCACTGAAATTTGAAATTAGAATGTCAGAACAAGAACTGAACTCATGGATAAAACTGTCATTTAAACTTATTGCGAAGTGAGAACTATTTCTTAGTTATAATGTCCTCCAGTTTTGATAGTACGGTATTGTTGTAGGAAGAAAAAACTGCTCTAGGAAACTTGAGGGGAAGATAATGTACCTTTGGCTGTTAATCACTTCAGAGTTAAAGAAGACTGCGACTTTGTCAAAAAACACTGCTGAGAAAATTTTTCTTTGCTACTGAAATGCGAAATTACAAGCTCGAGAAGAAAAAAAAAACAACGTAAAATAATTAGAATGTCTCCAAAAAGGAAGGAGAATCTTATGCGGACAAAGTGAGAAAATCTTCATTTGAATGATCTATTGCAGTAGTGCCAAACCTTTTTTTCTATGTCCACCACCTCCTTCTAGAGGATGACTGACTCACGTCACCCTCAACCTAATTTCCTCCTAAAAAATACCATAAAGGGCGCTAGTGATCATTGACATTTTTTGAAAATGTAACCCAAGTAGCATCAACTCATCGGATTTTGCTCGGCCGATCAACTAACTCCTCGTAAACTGATCCCGTAACGCACGACGATATCGTTCCGATCAGTATCCGAGCACGGTTTTCGATGAGCTACTTTTCATCGGAAAACGATATCCTTCCGATCAATTTTCCCGATGAAAATAAGATGAGTTATATTCCATCGGAAAATGATATCCTTCCGATCACTTTTCCCGATGAAAATAAGATGAGCTATATTCCATCGAAAAACGATATCCTTCCGATCAAATTTCCCGATGAAAATATGCCAAGCTACAGATTTCATCGGAAAGAGGTCGTAAAGATCAAATTTTCTAATAAAAATTTTCCCAATCTCAAATTTTTGTTAAATATGCAGTGTTGGTCTCATTATTCGTAGACTTGGTAGCGTGGTGGTAGAGCGTTGGCTTTCTGCGCTGATAACTCGGGTTCGATGCTGGAGTTGACCAGTCGCAAATGGTTGGGGGAAATAAAAAAGAGGTTCCAAAATTCACTGCCACGGAACTAAACTGCGCTCTTTTTTCTTTTTTTCTCTTTTTTCTTTAAATTGATCCAACTCTCATCGTATTTTGATCCAAAATTTATCGCCACGGAACTACACTGCTCGTATATTGATCCAACTCTCATCGTATTTTCATCCAAAATTGATCCTAAATTCATCGGCACGGGACTGCACTGCTCGTAAATTGCTCCAAATCTCATCGTAAACTCATCGGATTTTGCTGCTCGGATTCTGATTGGCCGATGAGACATATTGGAGCAATTCCGGATGAAAACTCATCGAAATCCGATCACCGGCCGATGAGAATTTCATCGGGTTTCGATGAATGGCCGATCATCGGCCGATGAGATTATGCTGCTAGGTAAATGTATAATTTTGAATTAAAGTAAACTGTACATAATACAGCAATTTTGCCCAGTCACTAACACCCAAAGTAAACAAATAAATAAATAAAAACACATTGTTTTTGCGTTTTCCCTCCTTTCTTTTCCGAAACGAAATGAATAGTATTTAAAGGAAAATACTTAACTGTAATTATTGTAATTTTCAAAAACATGACATTTTTTACAATTTTATTATTTTATTTTTTAAATTCTTTTTGCGAGAATCAATAGCACTTAAATACTCTTAAATTTAAAAAAAGCAGTAAATGAAAATTTGAATAATCATAAACTTGGCAATGAATGATGAAATTCTTTCTTAAGGAGGAAGGTTCTGAATTTTAACTTGTTTCTTTATAACCTAACAGCGGTACCCGCGCGGCTTTGCCCGTGGTATAAAATTAAAACGTCATTTGGTAATAAATTGATATCGCAGAAAGAATACTCAATTTTAGTAAAATTCACTAAAACTATGTCATAAAAATAAGACAAAAGAAAAAATAAGAACAATTTTGTTATTTACAGAAACCAACAGAAATCTTACTAAAGTTTAAAAGAAGAAGGAAGTTTTCTTTCCTAGATACATACATTTTTCGAATAAAAATAAATTTAATAGATAATACATTTTTCGAAATGAAACATTTTAGAAATAACGTTGCAATACCGCAATTTCTACGATATTTTTATAATTTATCGAGTTTTAATTCCTTAAAAACTGAAAAAAGAAAAGCAGACGATTTTTTTCACGACAGTTAAAATATTTCATTTAACTAATTTTAATAAGGCTTGGAGTTTGGATTGCTACAAAAACAAATACATTTTAAAAAGTATTAAGGGAAAAAGAACGAAACAAATAAAGGAAATAAAAACGTAACCATGGTAACAGTATGAAAAGTTTATTTCCATTGATTAAATAGTTCACTTCATCTTTATTTTCAAATTTTGTTCTCGAGCTTAACCATTTTAGAAACGTTTGGCTTGCTTTGCTCAAGGTAAGCCTTGAATTTCCGGGATTCTAAAAACAATTATTAGAGCTGTTATAATGCTCGTAGAAACTTCAAACTGATATCATTTTTAGCAGAGAACTTCAAGCTTTTGAATGACATAAGATTTGAAAAAGTGTACGAAATATTTCTTCCCCATTTTATCGAATTTGTATGAAAAATAAGCTAAGAATTAGAATAGAAAAAGCACGAAATAGAATTTTCAAAAAAACGCTTCGAGACGCACGAACTAATTTTGTGCTAAATTTTATGAAAATCGACCGAACGGTTTTGGCGCAACACAGGTCACAAACAACCCACCTTCAGCTTTATTATTAGTAGAGATGATTCCTTGTCTGAACTCGGAGTATTCTGTTTCGTATACGTTTTCAATTTCAATATTCATTGGCTTTTTGTTATTATTATTTCATCGTTTAAGTCTTGATTGCCTCTGTATTGATCCTCAAGAATTTATCTCCAACTTGGGGAGCCAAATCGGCCTTTTGTAGCAATCGCCTCGGGTTTACTGGTGGGGAATCATTGGTTTATGGAACATTAAAGCATACCCTACTACGATTTTTAAAAAACTAACATGCCAAAAACTTCTATCTTGGTGGGATGTTTTGAACGATTTATTTTATAGAAAATATTTCTCTTTTTGAAATTTTGGCAATGTTTTTTCCAGTCAAACAATGGAAAATTTATATGAGTTAACTGAAGACATCTGTAACTCAAAAGGTAAAGTGTGATCAAAGTAGAGCAGTACATACTTCTGAGCAAAAATAAAATTTTATGCAAGAAAAGTGATGATTGGAAATTTGTGTAGTTATCGTTTACAAAGATGGATTTTTAAATGTAACCATAAAATAAGTGTATAAGCAAGGAAAGCGAAAAAGGTGAATGCGTCTGTCGTAATATATTTACTATTGTTGTCGAGTGGATATACATAATTTATCTGTTGTGAATAACGTTATAGCGGACTTAACAAATCACGGTCTTCTGAGTGATTTTTTTTCTTTTTAATTATGAAATAAAACACGGTAGGTTAGTTGGTGGTTAGCAATACAATGCTGTGCTAGCAAGTGGAAAGCTTTACACTCCACTGTCATCACAAAACACGTTTAAAATAACTTCTACAATGAACGTTAACAAATATTTATGAGAAAATGAGTGTTAGATATGAATGAATGTAAAATTGTTTTAGGGTTCGTTTTTTACTAAAAACGTTCCCATAGACCTTATCCGCTCTGACGTCTTTTCAGATTTTATGTTTATTGCTGAATCGGTGAGCAAATCTAGAAAATGGTTATGAGATGTTTCTAACAAGACTGAACCTCTTACGATATATATGAAATGCTTTCATTCATTCTGTGAAACAGTTTGAATGTGAGGTTTACAATTATCAAACTAACAAGAAGTTCTGTCAAGAACTAAACGAGCCTACTTTCCCGTACATCGACATCGGCATTGTAGCATCTGATCAATATTCTCTTGATTATCTGAAACTGAAAATTATGTCAAACATACCTTTATAGCACTTAAAGCTGATTTCTAAAAGCAAAATATACCCCTCTCATCAGATGAAATTGACACGTAAAAATTAAATAAACGAGTCAAATAAGTTTTGTCGCACCTTTTAAAGAATGTAACTGTTATAGTTCTTCCGTAAAAAAATTCCACAATCGTTTTCAAAAGAAAAAAAAAATAAATAAAATAAAAGTACAAAGAACTTCAAAACACATTTTATCAAAGAAAGAAAAAAAAAAAAAAAAAACTCGTTCGTTAATAAAATGTCTTGAATTTCATTTTTAATCCGTTGCCAGTTGTTAAATATAAATAAAAAATAAAATGCTCTCGTGAATGAAAAATTTTTGTTAACAAAAAAAATATCGTCTGCCAAAAAAAAAAAAAAATCATAATAATAATAAATTAAACAAAACAAATAAATAAATAAGCAAAAAATCGTCTGCCCAGTCAGTCATTTTTTTCTGAGCCTGCATTTCCGCCATGTTTGCGGAGTCGGAGTCGGAATCAGAGTCCTCACAGAAGATTATTCAGAAAAGTACTTTACAATACATTATTTATCAAAACCATTTTCTTACAAAGTTAGTTTGAAGGAAATCCGCCTTGAAGTTCAGAATCAACATTCAATTTAAATTTCTCCGTAGGCGCTCATGTTAAAATTTTTTCTGAACGGTTCATCATTGAACGAAAAATGGTTCAAATTGAAAAGTGAAACATGGGAATGAGCCTCTCCGAGATCTTTCGAACAAAAAAAAGTTTATTCAATTCCGACGGTTCACTTAAAAGTTATTAGGTGGGGAAAGGTTGTTTGAACGGTTCAATGTTGAACGAAAAAAATGTTCAAATTGAAAATTTAAATACGGTAATGAAGCATCCTTGCCGAGATCTTTCGAACAAAAAAAAGTTTGTTTAAATCGGACTGTTCACTCAAAAGTTATTAGGTGTGAGAACTTTTTTGAACGGTTCAATGTTGAACGAAAAAATTGTTCAAATCAAAAATGTAGGTACGGAAATGAAGTATCCTTGAAAAGATCTTTCGAACAAAAAAAAGTTTGTTCAAATCGGACTGTTCATTCAAAAGTTAGTATCGCGGGACCGGTTATTTGAACGGCTCAAAGTTGAACCAAAAATTGTTCAAATCAAAAAATCAAATATGGGAATGAGCTGTACTCGCCGAGATCTTTCCAACAAAAAAAAGTTTGTCCAAATCGGAATGTTCATTCAAAAGTTATTAGGGGGGGACAGACAGACAGACCGACCGACAGACCGACAGACCGACAGACCGACAGACCGACACACAAATTCCCCATCTCAATACCCTACTTTCAAATTTTTAATTTTTCGATATTTATTTCATTTTTTTGTTTCTTTTTGACTTTTTTTTACTTGGCGATATTTTTTTTACTTGGCGATATTTTTTGCACTTGGCGACATTTTTTAGATGCATTAAGCCAATTTTAATGCTTTTTTCGTTTCTTTTATTTTTAACGGGAAAGTAGGCTAAAAACGGGAATGAAGTATTCTTGATAAGAACTTTCGAACAAAAAAAAGTTTATTCAACTCGGACGGTTCACTTAAAAGTTATTAGGTGGGGAAAGGTTGCTTGAACTGTTCAATGTTGAACGAAAAATTGTTCAAATCGGAAATGTAAATACGGGAATGAAGTATCCTTGAAAAGATCTTTCGACAAAAAAAAGTTTGTTCAAATCGGATTGTTCATTAAAAAGTTAGTATCGCGAGGCAGGTTGTTTGAACGGTTCAAAGTTGAACCAAAAATTGTTCAAATCGAAAAATCAAATATGGGAATGAGCTGTACTCGCCGAGATCTTTCCAACAAAAAAAATTTTGTTCAAATCGGAATGTTCATTCAAAAGTTATTAGGGGGGGGGACAGACAGACCGACAGACCGACCGACAGACCGACACACAAATTCCCCATCTCAATACCCTACTTTCAAATTTTTAATTTTTCGATATTTATTTCATTTTTTTCTTTCATTTTGACTTTTTTTTACTTGGCGATATTTTTTTTACTTGGCGATATTTTTTGGACTTGGCGACATTTTTTAGATGCATTAAGCCAATTTTAATGCTTTTTTCGTCTCTTTTATTTTTAACGGGAAAGTAGGCTAAAAATGATACACTCCGCTTTGATGATTACAGTATTATTTCAAAAAGTTTCTACTTTATTATTATCATAATATCAGCTAGAGTTCATATTCTTTGTTTTTAACAAAGAACCTTATTTCAATTTTTTTTTAGATTTTAAAACAATTTTGAAGCGGAAACTATTTTAATACTAATTTAATTATTTATTTAGTAGAATACGATTGTTTAGTGATATATTTGGGATATATTCGGGAAAATGAGGCACATATACGTAAGACCTTGTGCATACATAAAACGTGAAAAAAATACTTCAAACTTGTCCAGTTGATGTAGCAGCTTTAGACGCTTTCTTGGTTCCTAGCTGCTGCATTTACAGTGAACTCTCATTTATACACCGCCTCATTTATACGCCTCTTTCACTTATACGACCATTTTCAATAGTCCCAGCACATTTCATAGCAAAATAATGATAATATCATTCGTTATTGCGTCGCTCTTGAGATAAATATTTCACTTATGCGACGAATTCTTCGTAAAATGCTAAAAAAAAAAAAAAATAAATTTCTTTAAAAAATAAGCATGTTTCTTCAATTTCCTCTTTAATCTTTGGCCTTAATTGCTCACGGAAGGCATTTTTTCTGCATGAACTAGAGTTCGGATATTGAAAATTATCAATTATGCATTGATTTGAAATAATTAGTTTGTGATTAGGTATGCTAAAATTTTTGTTTTCTATTTATCATAGTAGTTACGTTACAGTAATTGCCAAACCTTAGTAATATGTCCTTTTTCTATAGAAACAATCTTATTTATTCTCTCTTTAGAGCTTATCTTACGTTTTATACCTTTAAATAGGCTTGTTCACTTATGCGTCTCTCTCACTTATGCGCCTTTTTCTGTTGGTCCCTTGGGCCGGCGCCTAAGTGAGAGTTCACTGAACTTAATTTTTTTGAAGACGAAGATGTAGCAGATTACACATGTTACACAGATATTTTTACATTTATTTTACGGACATTTTTGCACATTTGCTTTAAACAGACATTTTTACACATTTATTTTACATAGACGTTTTTACTCATTTTATGTCAGCTTTAATGCATCTGTGCCGTTTCTCCCGGTTTGCACTTAATGTTTTAAAAAGCAAGTCAAGGAAAAAATGCACGAACTAAATTACACTTGATGAAATAAATTTTTTTTCTACCTTATTTTAAACAAACAAAAAAGTGAAATAAAATAAATAACTATAGAGAGAGTTTAACAGTTTAGTTAAAAAATTCATACGAAATATCTTTCAAACATTCTACTTCCATAAGCCTTTTTCATTCATTAAGCCTGCAATTCCAAATCATAATGGCTTCCAATCCATCAAATAGTCAGCTAAATCCATTAATGGATTTTTAATGCCACGATTCATTACTCAACAAAACAAAATCTTAAAAAACAACATTGATGAAAGCTTCCCGGACTAGCAGATAAAGTTCAAAATCACTTTTTGATGGGAAAATGCTAAAATCCTATCATTGCCGCTTACCATCATATGCGAGCTTACTTTCCAATTTTATTCTCTCGTCTTAAAAGTTTTATAATCGAAGAAGAAAAGATTGTTTAAAGAAAACTCGATGAAGAATAAAGATTTTAAAATTTTTCTGAACTCTATTTAATATTTTTTCTTACTCTTAACCTATTCTGTCATCCACAAATTCAGCTTGTGTGTTTTCTTTTTTCTTCACTTAATTTTCATACTCAGAGAAAATGATAAATATTTTATAATTATGTCTCCTATCATGTTTAACGTCTTTACTTTGTGGCCAAATTCAAAACAATGGCTCAAACTAGAATTTTAATCGGCTTTACTGATATACTATGGAATGCACTTTGAAATCTAACGTAATATTAATGAATTGAATATTCGGTTTATAAAGTTTAAATTTCAATAAATGAAATTGTTCAAAAAAAATTGTTCTGTGAATTGGCTCTCTGCTGTTTGCCTTTTTGCATTCAAAGCCCATTTATTTAGATCAATTTGTTCGATAAAACATAATCATTTATTTTATTTACTTGCAAAAAAGATGACACAACTAGTTCAATTAGTTAATTAAAACTAATATTTAACACATAATGTTTTCGTTTCTTATATTTTTTGTTGGATGTCTCACTTTATTTAGCATTAATCATTTGTCCTAGTACATTTTATTACTTTGTAGCCCCCGTAAATCAATTTGTATCTTATAGAGTAAAAATCTTCAAATTTGGCTTTTTATGCTTTTTAAAATAGATGTCTTTGGAGAGTAAAGCACACACTGTTCTTGCATTATATATTAGTTTCCTCATTCAGTATTTAAAGATGTAATTTGAGATTTTTCGCTTTGCTCTGTAGATTTACATTTCGGGCAATGTTTGTGCAATAACATATTAAAAAATGCTTTGTTTTAAAATTTCCGCACTGAAAACTTTCGATGTTCCTAATACAAAACCCTAGTTTCTGATACACTATTTGTTTGTACCTCAACAAGAGTGATACAGTGAGGGTCTACTTATAGCTTCAATCAGTGATTGACAGCTTTATTTGAAATAACTTTGAACTGAATCAAGTTAATAGAGAGAGAGAAATGTATCCTGTGCTATAAAATCAATAATGACGTAAGTAAAGAGTGCTTATTTATTTCTCAGGTAATAAATGATTTATTCAGAAACAAAAAACATTTAAGGCCTTTTTAAATTATATAAATGAACATTTGTTAAGAATTAGCACTTAAAAATATTTCCATTGCTTCTGGAAAACATATTTTCTTATCCAGTTTCATCTCACACAGCTGCTATCTTAAGGTTTTACAATATATATTTCACTTACTCCACTAAAAGGTGTTTGTATATTTTTTTTTATATAGTCGCACATTTCGTCATCGAATATTCTTCGTTTGAGAACGCTTATGGATAGAAATATTTTCTGAGATATAAAGAAATTCAGCTTTTAAGGGTACCTTCGTTTTATCATTTTTCCCCCTTTAAAACACTTAAAAGGTTGCATCATATAGTCTAGACTCTAGACAGTAGCTAATTGGAAAATGTGAAAAAAAAAATGTATCTGAACTATTTTAAAATTTATGCATTTGGCGCAAACTTAATTAAACTTTTTTCTGGACGAAGAATAGAAATAAGGTTGCGCAATTTTTCATTATATTTTAAACTTATTTATTTGTTCATTTAGTAATAATCATTGTCATTATTATTATGATTTTTTTAGTAAATCATTTTTTTGCAATGATATTTTATTGGCAGTGTGTAAAAGCTCGAATAGTTGTTGCGTTAAAAAATAAACTATGGTCTCCGTAGTTCTGTGAATGAAGCTTCTCCTCGTAAGTCGAAGAAGGTGGTTTCAATTGCCACAGACGTCTTGGGTATGTTTGCTTGTGCTGTCTTGCATAGAAATAAAATAAATAAGTCCAACCTTTCAAGGCAATGGTACCCAATCTTTCCCTACTAAGGGTTTACTAAGGACACGTCAACAACAGCAACTAAATGAACTTAAGTCTTATACTTCATGCACAATTAAGTTTGTTCGTTCTAACTATTTTCTAACGAAAAAACCACTATCGGTACCATTACCATAATGTAAAAAATTCAAACACCTTCCTGAAAAAAATGCGCTGTTTATGTAAAATGTTGGGAAAATGAAAGTATTTTCTGGCCCCATGTTTTTTTTTTTTTTGCTTATTCTATCAATTTCCGTGAATAAAAGTAATACTTTTGACTTAAGGAAACCCCTCTATTGTATAGGGGTCATTCCGACGAAAATGGTACAAATCATGTCTGAAACTCTTTACTTAGGATTATCAATTTAAATAATTTCCACCAACTCATCATATTTTTTTTATTGAGTTTCCATTTATTTGTGTATAATGAAGTGTAAATAACTAGTACATGACTCATTTATGAAAGGATTCTAAATATTTTGATCACTTTGTTTAACAGAGTGGACATATAACAGAGTGGAAATAAGATTTTAAAAATACCTGAAAAACACAAGGAAAAGTTTGAATCACAGAACAAGCATAAAGTGGAACAAACAGCCTAAAACTGTAAGTTTGTCTGCAAGTTCAAGAAAAAATCTATTTTTTTTCATCATGAAACCGGCTCTAACAGAGTGGACATCCAACAGTTCAAATTAATTATCATAAGAAAAAAAAAGAGGCTCACCCTGGTTGTTGACTACATAATTCAATGTAGCAAGCTAATCACGGCAGTTATACTACTTATATTTTTTTAAAAAATATATCAGATTGAATGCAATTGTTTATTTTATTTCCAAAAGGCATATAACAGAGTGGCCAATTCGAAACATAGAAAATCTAGGGACATGGATAAATAATAGTGTTTTTTGGGATTTTTTTTTCATTTGCATAATAATCTGCAGAAACGGTGTCAGAAGCATCTTTTGTGCACTGCAGTGTCGTTTGTTTTGTTGTTACATTTCAGTTTAATTTTAAATCACATTTTAAATTCTAGCAATTTGAAGTTGGGACACGTCATTTTCTCCTTCTTCTGACAAAGATAACTTTTTTTGTGTCATTTCTAAATGGATTATACCTAATTAATTGATACTTGATGGCACAAAATTAAATGGAGAACCAATAAAAAATACAATTAATGGGTGGTAGTTATTAAAATTAATTTTAAAAAATTCTAAAGTCTCGGACATGATTTGTACCATTTTCTTTGGAATGACCTATAGGCATCATTATTGTTTGAAGAAGGCACTTAAAATCAGTTTTTGATATTTTTTTTTCGTTTTAAATGATTTCAGAATGCATTTGAATTATTCACCGAGTCCTATGTGTCCTACTGGCTACAGATTCAATATTGTTCATGTAGCACTTAAGCTTTTACACTGATTGTGTATTGTGTGATTAGTTCTCTGTGTAAACCCACTTGGGGAAATAAATAGGACATTTTTGTTCAGCCTTCAGTCTCAGAACAGGAACTCAGAACTCTTTAACATGAAATACGGTTGGGCAAAATAAACAATTATTGTTTATTTTGGGGGGTTTTGTACGGGACACAATTCAAAAAATATTGCGTCGAAATACATCCATAGAAAAGGAACTGATCTAAAAGTGGAAATTTTCAAATTTGTTTACCCAAGTGCCTGCTTGGTCGAAATTCGAAAGTTAAAGTATAATATGCACGATGCCGAAACTCACTTTTACATACTTTTGCTACAGAAAAAAGCATCTAATTTTACTACCGTTTAATATTTACTTTTTTTCGAAGAAAAAAAAAACAATTGTAAAAAAATACGGTCTTTTCAGAGACTAAGAAAAATTTCAATTTCCAAAGAGACAATCATGAATCCACTGTTCCTTAGACTTCTGTCGTTGTTACGCCATATTGTCTTTAGGGCACGTATGTGTGTCCTGTGATTAATTCTCAGGAGTTTTGCAAAGAAAACATTTCGCTAGACTCGAATAAATACAGGCAATTATTTATGGTCTCTTGGGGTATCAAAGAATATTTATGAAGGACACATTGGCTTCTTGTTTGATATCCCTTTTCGGAGTTTTTTAATGTTTTCTTGGAATGTTTTTATGATATTTATTGTGGTATTGTATTAGATTTTTGGTCATTGCGATGGCTTGTAAAAAATGTCGTTAAAAATAGAGAATACGGTTAAATACTTTTTTTTTGAAGAATAAAAGGAGCTTCTGAAAGAGAGAGAACCTTTCTCCAAGAGCATATTTTATTGTTTGTTTTTTATAAACATACACTGTAAAAAATGAAAGTTGTATTTGCAGTATAATACGGCTAATTTTATTGTAAATTTTACAATAATAAATTGTAAAACTGCTAATTTTACAGTAGTAAACTGTAAAATTGATAGCTTTACAAGTTATTACTGTGCATTTTACAGTTTTAAACTGGAACCTCTGCTGCCAGTATCACACTGTTGTTTTTACAGCATAATACAGCTATTTTTATGGTAATAAACTGTAAAATTACTAATTTTACAGTAATAAACTGTGAAATAGCCAGTTTTATAGCTTATAACTGGGGCATTTCACGATATTTGTGACATGGGGGGAGGGCAAACAAAACTTTTTAAAAGTTTAAAATTTTATGTATATGAAAAGGTACATTCTAAAGTATATGAATATCATATTGTTTTCATAGTTCAGTTTATATTATGTTTGTAATTGCACTCAGAACATTGAAAATGCAATTTTCACCGTTACGGACTTTACATTGAATTTTTCTTTAAAAACTAAACTTTTATTCCAATTATTGTTTCGGACTCTGCAGTCATCATTTTCACAATCCATAATTTTTTATAGAACTCGCTTTTTGATTGAAATTGTTAGCTATATTAGAGGTGAGCCTTTACTTTATCTGTCTCAAATACCAGTTTTGGCTTAAAAATCGGTTTAAGCCAGATTTAAAGAAAAATTCAATGTAGAGTCCGTAGCAGTATAAATTGCATTTTCAATATTCTGAGTGCAATTAGAAACCTAATATAAAGTGAACTGTGAAAACAATATGATATTTATATACTTTAGAATGTACTTTTTCAATACATATAAAAATTTTAAACTTTTTGAAAGTTTTGGGACGGACACCCCTATGTCACAAATACCGTGAAATGCTCCAACTGCGATTTTACTGAAACCTCTGCTTTCCGTATTATACTGTAAAAACAACAATTTATTTTTTAAAGTGTACGTGTATAGGTAGAACACCTGTTGATCCAAGGCCATCATGTGTATGCAACTACTTCACTGTATTTGAAAAGTATTTTCTATTTTTTTCTATTCTGTTGGGTGACATAACATTCCAATTACTCTTTTTTAGAGCTTTAAAATACCGGAGGGAAAATAGTGACCAGTTATGAGAAAGTGGGAAACATTTGCAGCTTTCAATTTTGTATAGAGCAAAGTTTAATTTTTCTTTTTGAATTTTAGTATCTGACTATTTTTGACGCTGTGGTTGTAAATAAATACATTTCCAAGGTATTTTCTTTTGTAGAACACATTTGTATGGCACCATCTATTATTAAACCATGAGCCACATTGTTATTTTATACCCAAAGCCATATCCTTTGGTCATTTTTTATTCAACATGTTATTTTTTATTCAACGTGGATTCAGCAGAACACAATGTACTAAGCTGAATTTTATAATCACATTTTCAATGATAATGATGAATAAGTAATGAAAATATTTAAACTTCATCAAAAATTTAGCGCATTTAATTTTTAATCGTTACTGTATAATAAATCAATACTATTTGCTGATATCGTACCGTTCATAAAGGTTATGTGCATAGGTTTCTCCTTTATGACGTTTTGAAGCCCTAATCTTAAGAAATGGCTAAAAGTACAATGATGTCTTGTACCTAGTCATAAGTAAAACATTTTAAAAGCATTCTATTTGACACAATTTGCTGTTTTTATTATTAATACTGCTGTTAACCTTATACCGATAGTGTAACAATACATGCCTACCTCTTTTAAAACTTAAAACAATTTAGGGGCTCCGTAATTGATCTATGAAAAAAAAAAAATTGACCCATTGGGTGATCCATTCTCAACCTCTGTATATATATATATATATATATATATATATATATATATATATATATATATATATATATATATATATATATTCAAACAAAAGTTGGAAATAAAAGAAGTTATTTTTAATCAGATTTAACCCCCCCCCCCCCAAAAAAAAAAAAAAAAAAAAAAAAACTTAAAAGTTAGGTAATAAGCATACATTTTTATTTAGAAACAGTGAATGTTATTTGCAATAGGTATTACTATTGAGATAAAAAATGTGCTCTTACTTTAATAACATGTTATAGATGAAATCTATTGCTTTCGCATGACAGTCACAGCGATAAAAATATTTACTAGCTGCGTAGCCCGGCGTTGCACGGGCTGTAATGTAGTGAAGGCAGTTTGAGAAAACTACTCGCCACCAAGGCGGCTCGCCTTTAAAGAAATGAGGAAAGTTTAAACAGTTTACTCGTCGTCAAGACGGCTCGCCTTTACAGTAGCGAGGAAAGTTTCAATTCACTACTCGCCGCCAAGGCGGCTCGCCTTTAAAGTACCAAGGAAAAGTTTAATAAACTACTCCCCGCTAAAGCGGCTCGCTAAAAAGCTTTCCTGCATCAAAGAATCAATCGAATTATTTGCACATGCTTCCTCAGAAATAAAGACGATGTCAAGTAGCGCATACTTAGCACTCTCCTTAAATTACAAATAAAATTCCTTTCCAAAAACAATTATTTCCAAACCGCTTTCTTCCGGTAAAATTAATTGCAAAATTCTAAACGAAAAAGTTCTTTTAATATTTGGATCGAAGCCAGAAAAAGTCCCTTCTAAAAACAGCAATTACAATTTTATTTAAAAACACATTTTCAAAATGGTACCTGAGAAAAAATATGTCATTAATAATTAGAATAAAAACAATTGTTAGAACTTTGTTATAACACGTATTCAAAATGACAATGAAAAAAATAACAGTCTTTCATTTTAAAAAGTTCAACTTAATTAACGTTTTAATTCAAAATCGCAACGGAAAGAAATAAATATCTTGGAATTTTAAATAGTTCAATAATTTAATTAACGTTTTAATTCAAAATGGCAACGGTAAGAAAAAATGTCTTGGAAGTTTAATCATTAATTAGGCTTAATCGCTTTAAATTTGACTACTTATTAATTAAACATTCGCTTTAAATTTGACTAGTTATGGATCGCAGCCAGAAAAAGTCCCTTCTAAAAACAGCAATTGCAATTTTATTTAAAAACACATTTTCAAAATGGTACCTGAGAAAAAATATGTCATTAATAATTAGAATAAAAACAATTGTTAGAACTTTGTTATAACACGTATTTAAAATGACAATGGAAAAAAATAACACTATTTCATTTTAAAAAGTTCAATTTAATTAACGTTTTAATTTAGGGCCGAATTCAAGTGAAACACCATTGCAGTCGCTTCGAGGCGATCGCATATTGCAACCGCTACTGTAAGTCGAATTCAAGTGAATTCGTTTCACTTGAATCCAAATTTTGGAATTTGCGATTGCATTGGTGAGTTGCGATCGTCCGTGTTTCACTTGAATTCCTGCCTTAAAATCGCAACGGAAAGAAATAAATATCTTGGAATTTTAAATAGTTCAATAATTTAATTAACGTTTTAATTCAAAATGGCAACGGTAAGAAAAAATGTCTTGGAAGTTTAATCATTTATTAGGCTTAATCGCTTTAAATTTGACTACTTATTAATTGATATCTTCGCTAATTAAAATCGTATAATTATATAGATTGAAACTAATGAAGCCTGAAAAATTACCTATCTATCGGTACCTGGTTCGACTTTCAGTTCGTTGGCGTTCAGGAGAAATAAGCGTGACATAGATAGATAGAAAGATACTTAGTTTTTAATATAAGTAGATAAATTCAAAAAACTGAAGCTCTTCCTCCTCATTTATCGATTTCAATTACAATTTTACAGAAGTAATTGCTTCAAGTCTCATATAGATAGAAAAAAAAACTATCTAGAAGCTGAAATATTTCTGCGGATACGATAGGAAAGGATTTTTTCAGGAACGTAGCTCTGAAACTTTCAAAAAAAGAAGAAGAAATCTGTGAGGTGGAGCTGTGAAATTAATGAATAGGGTGAGTCGAAAAAATCGATTTTTTTATTTCGAAATCGCATTACCTCTCAAAAGTTGTGGTTTAGTATCCACAACTTGGGAAAAATAAGAAAAAAATTCTAAGTTGACGTCTTCGGTTCGCGCATGAGGCTCAAAGTTGGAAAAAATATGTTAAAAATGGAAATTTTCAAAAAGAAAAAAGAAAAAAAAAAAAACTGTAACTTTTTATAATGCAAATACCATAAGCTGTAAATATTTTGTGCATTTTTAATCTAAAAAAATATTTTATAGCTTTTACATACGATCTTTAGTTTGCACATCAGCCTTAAATTGGGCTAAAATCGCCTACAATGTCAAATTTCGAAAATATCGATTTTTTTTATTTCGAAATCGCATTACCTCTCAAAAATTGTGGTTTGGTATCCAAAATTTGGGAAAAATAAATACAAAATCTAAGTTGACTACTTCGGTTCGCGTATGAGGCTCAAAATTGGAAAATATATGCTAAAAATGGAAATTTTCAAAAAATAATTTGAAAAAAAAAGTAATTTTTTTCTATCGAAACTGCTTTAAATTATTAGTAGATAACATAAGTTGAACCCAAAAAATTATATATAACTTTTAGAAGATACATTCTGTTTGTGCATAAGGCTCAAGATATGAAAAAAAACGTCAAAAACTGAATCAGAACGCACTATGTCGGCACTGTGCCGGTATATTTTTGTTCTACAGCCGACTTTTCTAGACATTACACATATTCTAAGACACAGTTCAAAGTCCCTGCAGTCTGCACTCCCTTTGGTTGTCACTTAGTCAGCTAGACCCGCCAAACAAACAGCATCTTTAATTAGCAACTGAAAGTGAATCAAAAAGTGCAGCGTGTTTAGCTTTGGGTGAGTTTTTTTGTAACTTTATAGCATATTTTTATGCTCAAGTTTTGTTATACTGTTCTCCGTTCTCCGAATAATAAATAATGGAACCCGGAAAACTGCTAAACGTTTAATTGTTCGTCCGTTTTTTGGTGCACCGAAAGGGTTAAGTCAAAGTGTTTTACCCACATGTGCTGTTAACTTGTTTTGAAGAAAAATCGCAATCTGTAAAAGGCGAACCTTTTTCAAGGATTTCAGATTGCATATCTGCTTAAATAGAAGAAATTTACTGCAAAGCTTCTATACCAACGGTCAGTCATGTACGTATTGTAAAATTGATAAAGGATTACCATAATACTACACTTTGAGAAAGTCATTTAGTCGTGATAAAGATAAATTGAACTTCAAGACAAAACTCAATCATTTTGTTAATTAAGCGAAGTTTAAACTTTTTGACGTTGCTTCTTTCAAGTGTGCAATGAATTTTTCGTGTTCTTGTGCTAAAAAGCCAATCTCTTGTAGATGTGCACTATACATCTGTACATTGGTATAGAACGCACATTGGTATAGAAGCTTTGCAGTAAATTTCTTCTATTTAAGCAGATATGCAATCTGAAATCCTTGAAAAAGGTTCGCCTTTTACAGATTGCGATTTTTCTTCAAAACAAGTTAACAGCACATGTGGGTAAAACACTTTGACTTAACCCTTTCGGTGCACCAAAAAACGGACGAACAATTAAACGTTTAGCAGTTTTCCGGGGTTCCATTATTTATTAGTCGGAGAACGGAGAACAGTATAACCAAACTTGAGAATAAAAATATGCTATAAAGTTACAAAAAAAACTCACCCAAAGCTAAACACGCTGTACTTTTTGATCCACTTTCAGTTGCTAATTAAAGGTACTGTTTGTTTGGCGGGTCTAGCTGACTAAGTGACAACCAAAGGAGTGCAGACTGCAGGGACTTCGAACTGTCTCCTATAATATGTGTAATACCTAGACAAGTCGGCTGTAGAATAAAAATATACCGGCACAGTGCCGACGTAGTGCGTTCTGGTTCAGTTTTTGACTTTTTTTTTTTTTTTCATTTTTGAGCCTTATGCACAAACAGAATGTATCTTCTAAAAGTTATATGTATACTTTTTCGGTTCAAATTATGTTATCTACCAACAATTTGATTCAGATTCGATAGAAAACAATTAGTTTTTTTTTCAAATTATTTTTTGAAAATTTTCATTTTTAGCATATATTTTCCAACTTTGAGCCTCATGCGCGAACCGAAGGAGTCAACTTAGATGTTTTTTTATTATTTTTCCCAAATTTTGGATACCAAACCACAATTTTTGAGAGGTAATGCGATTTCGAAATAAAAAAAATCGATATTTTCGAAATTTGACACTGTAGGCGATTTTAGCCCAATTTAAGACTGATGTGCAAACTAATGATCATATGTAAAAGCTATAAAATATTTTTTTAGATTAAAAATGCACAAAATATATACAGCTTATGGCAGTTGCATTATAAAAAGGAACATTTTTTTTTTCTTTTTTCCTTTTGAAAATTTCCATTTTTAACATATTTTTTCCAACTTTGAGCCTCATGCGCGAACCGAAGACGTCAACTTAGAATTTTTTTCTTATTTTTCCCAAGTTGTGGATACTAAACCACAACTTTTGAGAGGTAATGCGATTTCGAAATAAAAAAATCGATTTTTTCGACTCACCCTATTAATGAATTTCTTAAACGCTTAAAATGTATCAATCGATTTAAAAGATTATATTTTCTAACAGTTTTTGCTCCTTTTCGTTTTTCAGGAAACTTTTGAGCAATTTTACAAAGAAGAAAAAAGTCTTTAGACTTTTCTTTAAAATTTCTTTTAATCTTAAAAACTTCTCTGCTTTTAAACATCAATTAAAAAGCGAAGTTAGAAAAAAAAGTCTAAAATATTTCTCCTTCCTGATTTCAGTAAAAAATCAAACTTAATCGTCAAAAGTTTTATAAGAAATGTTAAGAAAAAAGTGCTGCTTCCAAAAATTTAAATAAAAGTATCAAATAATATTTGTTGAAAGAAAAATCAGAACTAATATGTCGACTTTACAGACCATTTGATTTCAGCATTTTGAGTATTTCAAACTATTTAGTTGTTTACATACAAAAGTAAAGATCACCAACAACTGTTGCGTTGGCCAAATGTAAATATTCACTCTACAAAATATTGTCAGTTTTGCGAAAAAAAAAAGGAATACTTCATTGCGCGTTATAATTAGAGCGTATTTTTCCATTACTTTTGTTGAATTTTCTCTTTTATTTATACATATTTTTTTTTTCAGTTTTGAAATAACACCAAAGCGAAACATGAATTTAGCAGTTTTTATCCTATTTTCCCATATAATAATTTCTTATAAAAGGAAAAGAAAGACGTGACTAGCATGAAAACTGGCTTAATGTATTGTAAAAATATCGCTAAGTCAAAAAGAAAAAAAAAGTCAAAAATAAATAAAGTTAAACAAATATCGAAAAAATAAATAATTGGTAAGTATTGTTTTATGATGGGAAAATGTGTCTGTCGGTCACTCCCTCCCCGCCCCCGTGTATTTTTTGAGTGAACAGCCCGATGCGAATACTTTTTTGTTCGAAAGATCTCGGCAAAGACCAATCATATCCATATTTCATTTTTAGGATTGAATAATTTTTCAGTTCAAAAAGACTTAAAATTAGCGTCTGCGGGGAAATTTAAGACCAGTATTCATTCCTTACCAGGGACGTCATTTCAGGTTTTTCCAGGGGGGGGATGGGGCAAAGGGTAAAAATACAATACAATTTCACCAGAAAACAACAAAAACCACGCCCTTAGAAGTATATGTAAATACATTGATTTCTCAAAGTCAGGGGGGCAATTGACCCCCCCCCCCTACCCCCCTAAATGACGGGCCTGTTCCTAACTTTAAATTTCCTGAAAGCAGACTTTCTTTCAAAAAGCCTTTTTTCAAAGAAAGTGTACTAAAAGATTTTTTTTTAAAGTATTCTCTAATTAAAGGCTGAGATTACCTTTATACTGGTAGCTAAAAATAATTTAGCGCACTCGCAGGAGTGGAAAATCATGGCACAGCTCAACAAGTAAAATGAAGGGAAAAGGGTAATTTCAGCTTCAATGACAGGAAATCAACCATCTGCTTTGTTGTGGCTATTCTCGATTCATGAGCGCAAAACAAAAATAAAACTCAACTCTCTGGATATCGTAACTAGTTTGTGTATACATGCTTGCATAAATATCAAACTCTGTATAGGTCCAATAGTATGGAACACGATTGTTTTTTTTGCTTAAACGTATGAACACGTTGTTACACTTCCAGTTTCATAAGTATATCACACATTAAGGAATATGCGGCAATCACTATTACATACTTATTGTAGCGAAAAAATGTGACTACTATATTTGTTGGGAAACAAAATCAAAACTGCAGGTTTTCATGTTTTTTTTTTTATTATTATAGTTTACATACCGCTGTAATTAAAAAAGCACGACAAATAAAAACACGAAAACAGTATACAAGTGCTGATTGTTTCCTTCGCCAAATATTATAGCTTTTGTAGTCAGCCTTCTTTTCCTTTAAAGTATCTGTACAAAAAGTAAGCAAATAATTTTAAAAATCGTAATTACTGCTACATAAACAGTTTTTGAAAATAAAAACTTTTATACTTAAATTGTTCTTCTAAACAAGTATATTGACAAAAACTGTCAGCCTCATAAAGAGAACATAATATCGATTTTTCTCTTTCCTTTATCATGTCTTTTATCTTTGGTAAACAAGAAAATATTTTCTCAAAAATGACTGATTTAGCCCAAGCAGAAAACAAAATTCTCTGCCATCGGTGGTGAATTAAGAAATATTGAAAAGTCTTAGAAATATCAATTTAATGATGTTCTTTTGGTTATAAAAGCTTCATTTATTCGACGGTTTTCTGTAAACAAGAACATAAATATTGACACAATACTTTTACTTTTAGTTTATTCATGCGTGTGGTAACTTTTAAAATGGAAAAATCTCGGCTACATTTAACGCTTTACATTTTATTTTTAGTGGTAAAATATTTTACTTACACTGTTAAAAGTGATTTGCTTGAAAATGAGACAATTTGGTGACTTATTTTTTCCAAGTTAATTGGTCTTGAATTCAAGTCTCCGAAAAATTCGAGTTTAAGACAGTGCTGTAACTCAAATGTTCCACAAATACGGGAAGGGAAATATTACTTTGTTTGTTTTGAAATCTGATAAATTCGTAGAAAAAGTTAAAGTTTATCATCATAAAACGATTTTCTGTCTCTTCAAAACCATTTATTTCCAAAGATAAAAAGACTATTTATTTCTTAAGCGAGACTACGGCTTCCTAAACACCAGACATTCTTGATAACACTACGCATGCGCGGCGGGAGTGTGAGGGATGACGGGAATTCCCTTCGCCTTCCTTTCTTCCTTCTTCCCGCCCGCTATGCCGAACTGGTAGACGTTAATATGAAAAGTGATAATAATTAATAACGGTAAGTTTTTAATGTTCAGTTTTGTGTACAGTTCTGTTTTATTCTGCTTTTATTTTCATTTGATACTTCATGTCTTTGTAATAAGTATAGCACACGGACAAGTTGGAACTTTCTCGAGGCTTGGCAATCTGTGTATTTACGTGTATGAGAGCTTTTTTTTTTCAGATTCACATTGAGTAGTCACCTTCTACAGGGAAATTCGAAATGACGAGTCTTGTATCATGCGTCTACAAAAATGAATTATATTTCTACGTTTTCAGGAGTTCATCAACATCATTTAAAATTGTATGACAAATGACGGAATGAATTTTTTACAATAATATTGTTAAAATAATCTTGAACAAGGACTGAATTGGTTTAATTTGATGACGGGTCAATATTTTAAAAGAACTTGAGTATTATATCTATAGGACCAATGAAACAAAATTTGTTAAAAAATGCTTAAGCCTGTGTATTATTGGAACAGTCGAAAGTAAAACACATTCGTAGCATTTTGATTCGCTGAAATTTTTTTTTACTAGCGCATTTTTTTCGCGCTTCTATAAAGTGACTTTGTTTAACTTCTGTGTATTGTTATCGCCATGCCAGCTGAATTGAGCAAAAAGACCGTGAATTGCAATTGAGAAAAGGAAGCACGCTTTGGAAATAGCTTATTTTATCCAAGTTTTTATAAACGCCTGTTTACAATATTCATTAAATATTCCTTCTTAGAACCTGTTATCTTTTGCAACTAACAAAAGATTCAGTATTTATTTTTGAATTATCATTATTATTATATTTATTAATTAATTTTTTCCAACGATGGAAATTTTGTTTTCTTTTTGAATTGATTTCCTGGAAAGCAATTTCCTGGATGAAAATTGCTTTCTTTTTGAATTGAAACAATATTCAACCATCTGTTTCATTTTGTTAAAATTGTTTCATACGAGGAAAAAAAAATATATAATGTGGATAAATTTATTGTTCTACTTCTATTAAAGTATTGACTTGAAGGGCTAATAAATAATACTATCCAATGGTATACTGTCACTGTAATATTTGTATAATCAAACATAATTTGAAAAATCAATGGATTTTTTTTTTAATTTTTTTTCTCTAATTTCTTCCGCCACCATGGATTTTTTTTTTTTTTGAAAAAAGTGGACAAAATAAGAACCCCAGAGGAGGCTCCGTTGTTTTTTAGGGGGTGCCCAGGGGCTGATTTACAACAGGGCATTCGGGGCCCGAGCCCAAGTCCCCCAACAAAAGAAGGCACCAAATTTTTTTACCAAGTATTTTATTATTTATGAAAATTGTTTCAAACAATATAAATACCATGAGTGTGTAAGCAAAAAGGGAGTTTATTTATCTTTTTTTTTTGAGGAGGGGGGGGGGCACCACATTCGTTAGAACGCTGAGGCACTCAGGTGTGTAAATCGGTCGCTGGGAGTGCCTCTTGCGCTTGATGAATGGATAATGCAGCTTGGTTGATTTAAATTGTTTAAAATAAAATGATTTCTTCTCAAGTGTTTTATTTGAATAGTTTTATAACATAGAATGTTTGCTGCAGTATTTGCGTTTCTTTTGAATGATTTAGATGTTGAAATATTTTTGAGAAGAAAGCTATTTTATTCATATTGTCGGCTCCAAGAAATATTATTCGTTTAAGCGGGGATTTTTAAACATTGCGTCTATGGCATCTGTTCCAGGATTTTTTATTCGTGTAAGCGGGGTATTTGATTATCCGACCCGATTAAGCGGAGACGACAGTATGTGCAAGATTTGCTGGGTTGAGTTTTTCAGAAACAAATACCATTGTTTGACAAGAATAGGAGCTGCTTTATTTAATATCAAAAAGGAATAAGTATTTGTTGGTCAATTCAAACCTTAAGGGTTTAAACCCCCAAACCCTTGCATACGCTACTGTAATAATATGATCAAGCTTATGTGGGAGACATGGGTTTTGCATCCTGTTGGTGTACCTACTTCAGGAAGGAAAGGTTAGAGGGGGAAGGAAACAGAACAGCACAATTTATTGATCTGTTCAATATTAAAACTTAAAAGAAAGAAGAAATTACATTTGTCTTTTTTGAATCTTAAGTTTTTATATTAACACATAATCGCACCTGTTTACTATTTTTTTATTTTGTTCCTACTTAGTTGAATTGTATTTCCCCAACGCAGTCTCTCCTTTGGGACCCCATTCGAAGTAGAGCCCAAGTCCAGTGCTTCATCGGAACAGAGGTACGTATTATCTCGTGTTGGATTTGAAATTATTACTTTTTTTATTTTGTATACATGTAAATATTTTTTTTCAATTTTATTTTAAGAAATGTTTCTCTTGTCTCAACTTATCATGAGCGTCCATATGTTCAATTTAAAGGGAACTAAGAATTTTTTTTAAGGATTTAATTTAAAGGTGCAGAAAGTTTACGCTTGTTTTCTGTTTACAAAGGAAAAAAAAGTTAGATTTGTGAAAACTTTCTTTTAAAAAATTAGACTGACATTTCACCAGTTTAGAGGAATTTATAATTTGTCTTCTTCAGAAGACAAGTATTCGTCAAATTGGCCGAGTAAAGAGCATTTACTGTGTACTCGGTACTACACTAGTGTCCACCAAGTATAGTTACCCTGCCTCTAATACAGGGTGGCAGCAGAACCCGGAAGTCAGATAATTTTATCAATCAGGAAAATGCCAGGGAAAATCAATTTAATAAAGCAAAGAAACAACAGCATTGTCCGATCAGTGTAGAATTTTAACTTGCCTGACAATTCGTGGGATAGGAGCTGTAATCGCCATTCGACCATGTAGGCATTATTATCTTAATGTAGACTTATTTTCAACCCTTCTTACTTATCCCCCCCCCCCCCATTCAGGTAACAAAAGTAGTCCAACACAGCGTTTTGGGACAAATGTTACGAAAAATTTGTTGCCCAAACCCCCTGTTTATGCCAAATGATAACTCATGATCCCCCCTTTCCGCGAAGCTGGATCCGCCCTTGGTTGAATAGTGGATTTATAATATTCTTCACCAAAGCAGTATATTAAATTTGTGTGGCACAGAAATTAAATTCTACTGCAAGCATTAATCGAAATTTATTTAATGATTTTTTTCTTTTAATTTGCTTTAGACTTTAATTATGTGTCAAAGTAATTAGAAATAATGCTGCTCATGTTTTTGAACTGCATAGTTTTGAATTTAATTGCAGTATAAATTGCTTAATTTTAAGGGATTCATCGATGCAGCATGGGTGTCACAAATTTCATACATCAAAGAAAAAAATTCAAAAATTAAAAAAATCATATTTTAATTTAAAAAAAAATTTTGGACAGTTAGGTTCACTATATTTTTAATAATTAAGTTACAATTTTTTTTCCATGTAACAATCCATTCAAAACTGGCAAATGAAACATTGTTGAAGTCCTTTGCAAAACATTCTTTAAAATTAAAGTTTGTTTGTAAATTTTTTTATGAATGCAGAATTTTTGTGGCAAATTTAACGAAAAAAGATTGATTGATTTGTGAAGAACTTCCCATAGGTGATCAGTAATTTTGTATTTTTCAATTAAACTTTTAAAATAATTTAAAATGTTGAGCCTTCTTTTTGGCAGGTCAAAACCCAATGTGCCTGTGCAGTAGGAAAGTTGGATGTTATTGTTTTGATTTGATTAAATAATTTGTTTATTGCATGTTTATCAGCTTTTGTACAATTAGTCCAAGGGTTCCTGAACTTTTCCAATTCAAGAATTTTCACACTGGTCTAATCTCTACATGAATAGATCTCGAAATCCGTGGCCCTCCATGCCACCATTGGACAGTAGCATCCGTTGTGCCCATCCTCTTCGCCAATCAACACTTATAAACAACCCAACCAAATAAAAAATCACACCCTACACCCCAACAACACACTAAACTCAAAAACACATAACACAATACCCCAAATTTCTAAAAACCATACCTCCCCACAACCCTAAAATCCTCTCCCATTCCTATCCATTTATATCACAACAACTTATTATCTACACCCATATTCAAACAAACCCATTTCTAAATACAATAAAATAACACCAATAATAACTTTCCACCCCTCAAAACTATACAAAACAATCCCTCTCACCAAACCTCCCCACCTAAAAACTCTTACAACAAAATAACAAACAACATCTAAACAATCCTCACATCCAACATCCTCCCCCCCCCCCCAATCTCCCAATCCTCCATTCCACATCCTAAAATCCTCACCCCCACAACCCTTCACACACTCCTCCTCCAAACACAAAAAACCTCAAACTCTATAAAAAACTTTTCCCCCCCACATCCCCATCCTCCCTACACCCCCCACTCACACCTCTAAACAACCAACACCCTCCCCCCCAAAAAAACCTCCCTTCCACACTCAAACCCCACACTAATTTCTCCTATACAATCCTTCCATTCTCCACACAAATCAATCCACCCCCTCAAAATCCTCCCTCACATCTAAAACACCCACCACACTCCAATCCAAACACCTCCCACCACACCAACATCCTTTTATTCTCTCCCCACTATAAACAAAACCCTAAACTATATCCACACACCAACAAATCCACATCAACCCACCCCAATAACAACCAATACAAACAAATCTTTCCACATTCTTCCCTTCCACCCATATTAACACTCTTAACCTCCCTCAAATCCTCTTCCCACCTCTCTCCAAATTCTAACTCAAACACTAACCCCCACAACCTAACCTCTTACCCTCCTTCAACCCCCACAACACACAACATCCCTTCACCCCTACCATTCCCAAAACCCTCACTACCCAACATTAAACTCTATCCTCATTCTCACTTCACCCTTCTCACCCCACTACCCCATACTCATACCCCTCAAACCCCCTTCAACCCATCCCACCACTCCATAACTCATCTTTTTCCCTCACTCTCCATTCCCTTCACCCATCACCCATCATATCCCTCATCCCTTCTCTCAAAAACACTCTTTCATCCCCTCTCCCCTCCTATCCCACACCTCCTTCCTCTCCATCCCCTCTTCCCCTTCCCCCCCCCTCCTCCTTCCACCCTCTATCCAACACCATCTCCTCATTTCACCCCTCACAACCTATCCTATTACCTCTCCTTCCACATTCTCCCTCTCCTCTCCCTCACCCCCCTTATCCACACCTAACCACCACTACCCATACCCTAACTTCAATAATATTCCAACTTTCCCCTCAAATATCAACTACACCACTTCCCACTATCATAAACCCTTTCTAATCCCCTACATCTTCTTTCCACACCACCACACCTCAAAAATATCACCACCATTCCCACCTCACCTCCTCATCACTTCCCCATATATCAACATAACAACCTCCATTACCCCCCCACTCCTAAAATCAACCCCCATCAATAACCCATCACACCCCTTTCCACAATATATCCCCCATATACCGCCCAGTCACTTATTACACGCTCTATCTCTGCTCCATCCCGCCATACTCCACTCTTCCCTGGCCCATATTAACAACAACTCCCATTCCAATTCACACAATCTTCTCATACTCTCTCACAACTACTACCCTTACTACACACTTACTAAAAACACAAACAATAACAACTCCCCCCAAATCCCATAGCACCCCCCAAAAAAAACATCAACCAAACCACCCAATCAAACCAAAATATCCCCACACACACCCTCCACACCCCCCAAAAATATCCCCCCAATACCCCAATCCAATCCCACCTCTCACCTCCCTAACCACCCCCAACCCCATAAAAACTTCTACACCATAACACCAACTAACCTCCCTACACTACCCAAAATCCCCCCCCACAACCCCCCCTTATTCCCACATACTAACTCCTCACCCATACCCCAATACCAACCCACACAAAAACAATCCACTAAACAAAATATACATAACCCCTTCACCACCACCTTACCTAAAATAAAAACCATTCAATAACCACCCCTACTAAACCAACACAAAACCCAAACCATCCCAACCTATCACACATCCACCCCCTAAACATAAAAACCCCCCCACACAAAAACCCAAATTCCCATAAGTCCCTCCTCTCATAACCTAATAAAATATTACCAATCCCCCATCCCCAACCCACCCCCAAAACCACTCCCCCCCCCACCCCCCCACTGCCACACGCCACACCTTACCAAAAATAAATCCCCACTACCACTCTCCCTCTCATCTCATACCCACCCATTCCACACCCTTCCCCCTTCCCCCCTATCCCCCACATCAACATAAACACCAAAACTCCCCCCATACACTACACCACAAAACACCACCCACCCCCATACCCCCCCCCCTATATATAATAATAACCTCCCTACTCTCCACCAACCTACAATATCCCACCACCACACAACCACCCCACAACAAACATCCACCCCCCACACAACCAACAAAAAACAACACAACAACCACAAATAATACACCACCACACTAGAGTACCCCCAACTCGATAGAACTGAGTATTCTGTGTAGAGAGTATATGACTGAGATAGAGAGTATATCATCTACAATATTTTCTGTTCTTATTTTTTTTATGATCTATTAAAATTGTGAATAAATAGAGCTCATTTGCAGGGACCACAAACACTAATCAATCACCCACCAATCCCCATACAACCCAATAACACTAAAATATAACACACCATCCCCAAAAATACAATAAAATAGATATAGTCAAACCTAAAACAACACCTATACCTAAACTATAAATTCCCAAATCCATATACACACCCAATAACCCACAAAACATAATAAACCTAATAACCAACACCCCCAAACTCAACATAAATAAATACCTTACACCCAATCATCAAACACATCTATAATAACACTATTTACATAACACAATTCCAAACCCCATATTCACTCCTATACATCTAACACAACATAAAATCTAAATACTACACATAATTCATTACACCATCCACAATCCATCTCCTCACCTAATCCCACACCACCACACAATGTCACTCCTTTAATACTTTTATTCTTACACTCATTATCACCCCCCTCCCAACCATACACCCACCCCCAACTCATTACTCTTACACAGCCCACCCCCAAATAAAACCCCATCCCCATATATCCCAATCCCTTATACCCCCCCCACCACCACAACTACTACTCCCACCCTCTAAAATTCGCCCTTCCCCCCACCCAATACACAAAGAGATAAAATCCCTACATCACAACCCCGTTAAGAGAGAGATAGATCACCCAGCCCCCAAAAAATCCAGAACAACCGTTCGGCCTTTTCACTAGAAGCCCCCACCTACCGAGCTCGATGTAGTATATAGATACAAGGAGGTGTTGGCCTATTCATCCGAAAGCTGCCCCCCCTACTCCGGTGAGTCATGCCCCAGGCCGACGACCTCCCGCCACGCCCCCCCGGCCCCCCCCACCACACCAACCCCACATGACCACCCCCACCGCCGCCCCCCTCCCCCTCCCTGACGGCGCAACCCCCCCCCCCCGGCCACCAGGCGCCACCCGCGCCCCGCCAACCCTACGAGAGAGCGGAAGCACGGCAGCATTACTGGATGGGGTTCGAGCCGGTGGGCTGCTGCGGCGGGAGGTTGACGGGTCCAGGTGCCGGTAGATGGTGGAATCCAAGAGTCTTGAGGTAGTCAAGTCCTTGAGGGGTGGTCGGCGGGGTGCATTGCTTGGTCCAGTGCGGGTCTGGGGCGACGGGGGTATTCCTTGCTGGAGGCGATGTGGCTTCCTTTGCAGTTCGAACAAGTGGGAGCTTCATCCTTGGGCTTTTCGCATTTTCTGCTGTCATGCGCTCCTGCGCATTTGAAGCAGACCGGTGGCATGTCACAATTGTACCTTTGACAGTTATAAGATTGGAGAACTTGATTTGGGTTGTTTCTAGGGACTTCCACTCGTATTTCATAGTAGGAGAGGGTCCGCATCTGGTGGATGTCTTGGTTTGCCTCTGTCTTCGGTAGGATGACCAGGTACAGGGGGAGCGAGGTGGGGAGTAGTGAGGGAGCTTGAGTCTTGTCATTTCGGCTCTAATCGTGTCGAAATCCTGCAAGTAATGCAATGCAAAGGAAATACAATGAGAAGAAGCAAGTTTTGATTTAATGCATATTCAAAGAAGGATAGGATTCACACTAAACTGTTAAAATAAACACTATTTTCTCTCCACCCCTTCATATAATATCACAACCAGGGTCTCTTTGCCAGGTTCTTGAGAACTTTAAGATTTTCGTACTTTATATACTCCCAGAATTTTTACAAGATGAACATATAAAAATCTAAACTATATAATAATTTGAGACTGTAGCAAAAATCAAATTAATTTTGAAAAACAAGTTAAGGCAGGGAGTTTCCCCCTTAGTGACTACAGCAAGATGCCATGGAGTGGCCACGGTTTCAATCTATTCATGTAGAGATTAGACCAGTGTGAAAATTCTTGAATTGGAAAAGTTCAGGAACCCTTGGACTAATTGTACAAAAGCTGATAAACATGCAATAAACAAATTATTTAATCAAATCAAAACAATAACAACCAACTTTCCTACTGCACAGGCACATTGGGTTTTGACCTGCCAAAAAGAAGGCTCAACATTTTAAATTATTTTAAAAGTTTAATTGAAAAATACATAAATTACTGATCACCTATGGGAAGTTCTTCACAAATCAATCAATCTTTTTTCGTTAAATTTGCCACAAAAATTCTGCATTCATAAAAAAATTTACAAACAAACTTTAATTTTAAAGAATGTTTTGCAAAGGACTTCAACAATGTTTCATTTGCCAGTTTTGAATGGATTGTTACATGGAAAAAAAATTGTAACTTAATTATTAAAAATATAGTGAACCTAACTGTCCAAAATTTTTTTTTAAATTAAAATATGATTTTTTTAATTTTTGAATTTTTTTCTTTGATGTATGAAATTTGTGACACCCATGCTGCATCGATGAATCCCTTAAAATTAAGCAATTTATACTGCAATTAAATTCAAAACTATGCAGTTCAAAAACATGAGCAGCATTATTTCTAATTACTTTGACACATAATTAAAGTCTAAAGCAAATTAAAAGAAAAAAATCATTAAATAAATTTTGATTAATGCTTGCAGTAGAATTTAATTTCTGTGCCACACAAATTTAATATACTGCTTTGGTGAAGAATATTATAAATCCACTATTCAACCAAGGGCGGATCCAGCTTCGCGGAAAGGGGGGATCATGAGTTATCATTTGGCATAAACAGGGGGTTTGGGCAACAAATTTTTCGTAACATTTGTCCCAAAACGCTGTGTTGGACTACTTTTGTTACCTGAATGGGGGGGGGGGATAAGTAAGAAGGGTTGAAAATAAGTCTACATTAAGATAATAATGCCTACATGGTCGAATGGCGATTACAGCTCCTATCCCACGAATTGTCAGGCAAGTTAAAATTCTACACTGATCGGACAATGCTGTTGTTTCTTTGCTTTATTAAATTGATTTTCCCTGGCATTTTCCTGATTGATAAAATTATCTGACTTCCGGGTTCTGCTGCCACCCTGTATTAGAGGCAGGGTAACTATACTTGGTGGACACTAGTGTAGTACCGAGTACACAGTAAATGCTCTTTACTCGGCCAATTTGACGAATACTTGTCTTCTGAAGAAGACAAATTATAAATTCCTCTAAACTGGTGAAATGTCAGTCTAATTTTTTAAAAGAAAGTTTTCACAAATCTAACTTTTTTTTCCTTTGTAAACAGAAAACAAGCGTAAACTTTCTGCACCTTTAAATTAAATCCTTAAAAAAAATTCTTAGTTCCCTTTAAATTGAACATATGGACGCTCATGATAAGTTGAGACAAGAGAAACATTTCTTAAAATAAAATTGAAAAAAAATATTTACATGTATACAAAATAAAAAAAGTAATAATTTCAAATCCAACACGAGATAATACGTACCTCTGTTCCGATGAAGCACTGGACTTGGGCTCTACTTCGAATGGGGTCCCAAAGGAGAGACTGCGTTGGGGAAATACAATTCAACTAAGTAGGAACAAAATAAAAAAATAGTAAACAGGTGCGATTATGTGTTAATATAAAAACTTAAGATTCAAAAAAGACAAATGTAATTTCTTCTTTCTTTTAAGTTTTAATATTGAACAGATCAATAAATTGTGCTGTTCTGTTTCCTTCCCCCTCTAACCTTTCCTTCCTGAAGTAGGTACACCAACAGGATGCAAAACCCATGTCTCCCACATAAGCTTGATCATATTATTACAGTAGCGTATGCAAGGGTTTGGGGGTTTAAACCCTTAAGGTTTGAATTGACCAACAAATACTTATTCCTTTTTGATATTAAATAAAGCAGCTCCTATTCTTGTCAAACAATGGTATTTGTTTCTGAAAAACTCAACCCAGCAAATCTTGCACATACTGTCGTCTCCGCTTAATCGGGTCGGATAATCAAATACCCCGCTTACACGAATAAAAAATCCTGGAACAGATGCCATAGACGCAATGTTTAAAAATCCCCGCTTAAACGAATAATATTTCTTGGAGCCGACAATATGAATAAAATAGCTTTCTTCTCAAAAATATTTCAACATCTAAATCATTCAAAAGAAACGCAAATACTGCAGCAAACATTCTATGTTATAAAACTGTTCAAATAAAACACTTGAGAAGAAATCATTTTATTTTAAACAATTTAAATCAACCAAGCTGCATTATCCATTCATCAAGCGCAAGAGGCACTCCCAGCGACTGATTTACACACCTGAGTGCCTCAGCGTTCTAACGAATGTGATGCCCCCCCCCCCTCCTCAAAAAAAAAAAAAAAGATAAATAAACTCCCTTTTTGCTTACACACTCATGGTATTTATATTGTTTGAAACAATTTTCATAAATAATAAAATACTTGGTAAAAAAATTTGGTGCCTTCTTTTGTTGGGGGACTTGGGCTCGGGCCCCGAATGCCCTGTTGTAAATCAGCCCCTGGGTACCCCCTAAAAAACAACGGAGCCTCCTCTGGGGTTCTTATTTTGTCCACTTTTTTCAAAAAAAAAATCCAGGGTGGCGGAAGAAATTGGAGAAAAAAAAATTAAAAAAAAATCCATTGATTTTTCAAATTATGTTTGATTATACAAATATTACAGTTGACAGTATACCATTAGATAGTATTATTTATTAGCCCTTCAAGTCAATACTTTAATAGAAGTAGAACAATAAATTAATCCACATTATAAATGTTTTTTTACTCGTATGAAACAATTTTAACAAAATGAAACAGATGGTTGAATATTATTTAAATTCAAAAAGAAAGCAATTTTCATCCAGGAAATTGCTTTCCAGGAAATCAATTCAAAAAGAAAACAACATTTCCATCGTTGGAAAAAATTAATTAATAAATATAATAATAATGATAATTCAAAAATAAATACTGAATCTTTTGTTAGTTGCAAAAGATAACAGGTTCTAAGAAGGAATATTTAATGAATATTGTAAACAGGCGTTTATAAAAACTTGGATAAAATAAGCTATTTCCAAAGTGTGCTTCCTTTTCTCAATTGCAATTCAGGGTCTTTTTGCTCAATTCAGCTGGCATGGCGATAACAATACACAGAAGTTAAACAAAGTCACTTTATAATAGCGCGAAAAAAATGAGCTAGTAAAAAAAAAAATTCAGCGAATCAAAATGCTACGAATGTGTTATACTTTCGACTGTTCCAATAATACACAGGCTTAAGCATTTTTTAACAAATTTTGTTTCATTGGTCCTATAGATATAATACTCAAGTTTTTTTAAAATATTAACCCGTCATCAAATTAAACCAATTCAGTCCTTGTTCAAGATTATTTTAACAATATTATTGTAAAAAATTCATTCCATCATTTGTCATACAATTTTAAATGATGTTGATGAACTCCTGAAAACGTAGAATATAATTCATTTTTGTAGACGCATGATACAAGACTCGTCATTTCGAATTTCCCTGTAGAAGGTGACTACTCAATGTGAATCTGAAAAAAAAAAGCTCTCATACACGTAAATACACAGATTGCCAAGCCTCGAGAAAGTTCCAACTTGTCCGTGTGTTATACTTATTACAAAGACATGAAGTATCAAATGAAAATAAAAGCAGAATAAAACAGAACTGTACACAAAACTGAACATTAAAAACTTACCGTTATTAATTATTATCACTTTTCATATTAACGTCTACCAGTTCGGCATGACGGGCGGGAAGAAGGAAGAAAGGAAGGGGATTTCCCGTCATCCCTCACCCTCCCGCCGCGCATGCGTAGTGTTATTAAGAATGTCTGGTGTTTAGGAAGCCGTAGTCTCGCTTAAGAAATAAATAGTCTTTTTATTTTTGGAAATAAATGGTTTTGAAGAGACAGAAAATCGTTTTATGATGATAAACTTTAACTTTTTCTACGAATTTATTAGATTTCAATTCAAACAAAGTAATATTTCCCTTCCCGTATTTGTGGAACATTTGAGTAACAGGACTGTCTTAAACTCGAATTTTTCGGAGACTTGAATTCAAGACCAATTAACTTGGAAAAAATAAGTCACCAAATTGTCTCATTTTTAAGCAAATCACTTTTAACAGTGTAGTCTACAATACACGTCCCAAAACCCTACCTGCACTCAAAACAAGGATTACAGAAGAGATCGCAGCAATACCACTCGACATTTTGCACAAGGTAATGCAGAATTTTCAAAATCGACTTGCTGAATGCATCCGGCAAGACGGACATCATCTTCGCGATATCATCTTCAAAACTTGAATGTTTCTTAAATGTCCAATGTTGTAGTGTACATTAGGCATCCTGAATAAATTAAAAAAAAATTATTCCTTATTTTTTTCTTTTTTCAAAAGTTCCCATCTTTTTGCGCCACCCTGTACAAAAAACTATTCAGGTTTGGAATGTTTAGTCAAAAAAAAAAAAAAAAAATATTTTTTTTTTGTTAGTTGTTGTTTTAATGTATAGCATTCCAAAAGAACGTCCAGTGTTTCTACGGAATTCTGTTGGCTGAAATCTATTCAGAAGAATTCCGACCCAACTTTCTATAAATATGCAATTTAACCTTATTGATAAATTGCAAACGACAGATCTGATGTTTTTGCAATCAGAAAATATTTTCTTTTTTATATTGATAAATCACAGTTCTCGATGATAAATCGCCCTCTTTTTATTGAAAAGTTTTAAAATTATTTCCATAAAACGAGGTATCGATTTCAATTTCTTATTTTATTTCAATACTCATTCCGTTAATGTATAATATCTCTCTCAGATGTACGCCTTTACCAGAAAAATGTCGTTTTTAATTGGCGCATTTTTCTTTAGCAGGATTCTGGTTCAAATTTTCATGAATATGAAATCTAAATATACGTAATATAAGTTCTAACCTACAGGTGTTAATAAAATCATAAGGGCGTTTGATTCTGACCATTCCTTAAAGTTGAACAAAATGCACTAATTCAGGAAGAAATTTGAAAATCTTTACATCTGCATAGTTTTTTTTTTTTTCAACAAATCCTTTGAAGGAAAATTTAACAAAAAGAAGGTTGGAATATATTGCAATTAATAAAATTGTGTTTCAAAAAAGAGAAAAAGCATTGCTGTCGGACGGGATAGTGAAAACATCATAGCTCTAAATAACTGCGTGTTTGATGGCTAAAGTAGCAAAAGTAACGGATGAAAAAAGAGAAATAAATAAAAGAAAAGGTGATACAAAAGTTGCGAATTCGCCTTTTCTTTCAAAATTGTCTTCTAAGATCTAATCAAAAGTTCAGATTCCTGTTTCTACAAAAGAGTTGAAGAGAAATTTCACATTTTGTTCAAAATCGCCTGAAGCTTCGTAGCAGTTGATACCCCATAAATGTAATTCTCACCCCAAAAAACATGGAGAACTTCACAATGATATGAAAAAAAAAAAAAAGAAACTGTTTCCAAATTGCTAGTCGAAGATGAATATTTTTCGTGAAGAAATATCGCGAGTATGAATTATTTATGAAGCCCTGTTTATTTTTACTGATGAGGAATGGCGGAATAAAAAATAGCGAATCCAACTTTAAGGAAACAGTTGTATTCCTGAAGCTGAAATATTTCTTGCAAGAGAATTTGAATCAATTTCTCGCCAGTTGATATTATTTACATTTTTTGAAGCCAAAATTTCTGTTCCATCTTGAAGAATAATTCAAAGATTCGAACTGCTTTGCATTTCTACCTTTTTATAGAATGCCGTTTTACTGTTGTGAAATTTTATTTCAAAGTAAAAGTGAAATACGACAAAACAGTGGAGGATGATGCGCGATTCAAAAATTGCGATGTACTCTTAGCATATTGTTTCAAAATCAGTACAGTTCTCTGTTATTTTTGATCAGTAAAGTTATTTCCATACATTGCTCAATTGACTCTTGCGTATACATCTGATTTTGGTGACATTTAATTTTTACATCCAGTCGAGCCCGTTCATAAGAATATCGATTAAAAGAATATCCTGCTTTATATAATACTTTTTTCAATGTCCTGAGAAGTTATAATGCATTATTTTGATCTCGGCTAATGGAATACCCCGCTTTCTAGAATATGTTTTGTGGAAAAATGGCTATTTCACTAAGCGGGCTCTACGGTATTTGATTATGAGGAATATTTATGCGCATCACATTATATACTCTTAATAACAGGAGCCAAAGCGGTGATTTTTTTCCACATACGGTGCCATCAGGAAGCCTTGCTGGCTGGAAAATAGGTATTCTATCCCTTTGGCACCCACTGAGTAAATGATGCTGGAAGGTGCCATTAGCTATAAAATTAGCTGCATTATTCTGTAGAAACAACATTTACTTTTTGCAGTGAAGCGTAAGGTGTATCTTTGCAAGAGTATTTCTGAAATTAAAAACATTTGTGCGAATTGCTATTTTCCAATGATTTTCGTAATTTCAACATTTGTTTTGCTTTGTTTCTTTCCATTTTACATTATTTTCGCTCTTTTTATACCGCCATTTAGGTTCTATTTCAAAAAAAGGGGGGGGGGGGCTTTAAATAAAATTTTTCGTTTGCGTCATCGTGAAACAAACCACGGGATATTGAGAAATGCTTAGATCCGTTGAACCTTGATTTAGTGCCTTTTAGCCCAAAACGTACTTGCGATATAATTATTTTCGAGAGAAAAGAAAAGCGAATTTTACTCTCTATATTCAATACCACTAAATTTAGATGTACAAATGCGAAACACGTGCAGCTATATTTTCCAACAAAAAGTTTTTTTTTTTTTTTTTTTAATTTTAACTTAGTGCTAGGCAAGCAAGCTCTCCAATCAGTACTAAAAGCATTTTTTGATGCAAGCGCATTAATATAACGATTAACAGTTACTCTAAGTTAAGTTGGGTAACACTTATTGATAAAAATTTATTGTTATACACAAGATTCATTTTTTCGTGATTCTTAAGTATTTCGTACAGAATCGTTTCAAATGCTTTTTTTTTCTGAAACACATTCAGTGCGTTGAAAATTTAATGCTTCCAAAGTGAAGTAGAAAACTTTGACCAAATATTAACTAAAAATGTAAAAGCAAAGTAGCAGAGAGAGAGGAAAGAAAAAAAAAGAGGACAAAATAAAAGACTTTTTTTCTCGGTAAGCCGAAATTAGAATTTCATAATGAACGCGAGGAGAAAACAATGATAAAGTCAACCACAAATTAAGATTTATCGATTTTTTTCTGTAATAAACCTGATTTAATTTTCTCTGCTTTGTAGGAAAGAGGCTCAAAGTAAAATAACGAGAAAGTTTAACGAGATTTTAAAAAGAAGAAAAAGTTAAATTAAGGGGGAGAATATGTTATGGGATTTTTTGACTTATTTCAGTTAAGAACAGGATATTCGCTTTGTCATTTTAAAGAAAACATCTATTTTTTTTGTTATCCCTTTCCAAGCTATCACACTATATTATGCACTTAAATTAAAATGGTCACTCTTTTTCAATTACTGAATCAATATATTATAAGTTAATGCATTATCAATAAAATTAATTAGCAAAAATGTTTTTATTTATTGCATAAATGTGATTCAAATAGGCTATATATTTAGCTCTGAAAGGAATAACTATATTTGTGAAACAAAGTAACAGTAGCAAAATAAAGTTGAAAATTCACAAATTAGTAGCTAATTTCATACACATGTTTCTGGGCTTCAAGGAACTCATTTTCTGAAGCAGAAATGTGTAAGCTATAATATTTAAACTCATTCGACAAAAGTCGTTTATGTCTTTTTATTACATTCAATTAACTATACTCTTTAACTTTATAAACCATCTGTGTATCTTTAAGATGAATATTGTTTCAAAAATAAACACACATCATGTACATAAAGTTGTTCTTTACATGCAAATATTATGAAATCTCCCGGAAAACTTAAAAAATGTTTTTCTTTTAAAAAGCATTTTGTCCGTTTGTTAAAAAGTTAAAACTATTAATTTGTGCTAATTATACACTTCATTGAAAACATTTTTGCACCAGAATCTTTAATATCATCGTTTTTTCTTTAAAAAGAAAGCCGCGATTCATTCTTTCTTTTATTTACATGCTTTTTACACATAGTTGCTGTGTCATATTTATTTAATGCAACATTAATAACAAAACGTAAAGTTGCAGAGGTACTAAAAATTTTATGATGTACAAATACTTAAAGCACATCTTCAAGTAGGGTAAAGCAGAATAAACAAGTATCAAAGCTATGTTTATAACTTTTTTTTAATGAATGCAACATAAATGAGCTGCTACTCAATGTTTATTAAATATTAAGGAAGCACACGCTAAAATAAATATAACAAACTTAAGACAAAAGTAAAATCTTTATTTTATAATCAATAATTATCGAAGTTTGTTTAGACATTTTTGTCTACATTCTGATGATAATAAATTTAATTGGACTAGCAATCTAAAGTTGTTAGACACGATTTGTAAACACTGAAAGTTTAAGTATTTGTGTCGTGCAAAGAAACTCAATTGAAAATCTTCCATTAACACTCTTGAAAATGTACTTAATTATTACAGTTATACGTAATAAAAAGAAGAGAGAAAAACAACGTTTGTTTTCCAATTTTAACAAGCAATTTATTTTTAATATTTGGCAGGATTTAGCAGGTTTTGATTGAGACATTAAGGCATTAAGTGAGAAGTCTCGTAAGTCATTTTTTTAATTATCAGAAATTTTAGCCAGAGGTGTATTCTAGACAGGTTCAATTTGAGTGTCAAATAAGGTTGTCTGCAAGTCCTTATGCAATAGTGCATATACAAAGTTTAAGTACAACTTATTTACATGTTAGTAAGTAAATGTGAATAAAGGCGTACATTTACACTGATACGTCGCAATTATTCTAACAACCAAATTTTATGCAGTACACATTGCTTTAAGAAAACATACATTTTTTTTTTCATTTGGAAGACTGATTTTGAAATTTTTGTCAAGAATATTATTATTAAATTCTTTAATTACTATAACTACTTTCAACTTTAGCTTTAATTAAAATCTATTCACTTTTAGACATATTTTCCTGACAGCTATTTTATTAAAAATGTGATCCTCAATTTGAAATTTTAGCATTATCCTTTGTTTAACATTGTAGTGCGATGCTGAAAGTGTACTAGTTAAGTCATACAGGTACTTTGCTGGTTATTAACAAATGTCATGTAGTAACGTAAAAAATACTGATCAAATACAACTTTGAAAAATAGGAAAAAAAGTATGAGTCATAAAGTAATGAGATAAAAAGATCGGGTGAGCTCACCCTATAAATCCCCTGTTTTCTAAAACATGCATTGTTGCTGAACATAAAAAAGAGATATAAGGATGATTATTTAAAAATAAAAATTAAGATCTTTAAAACTCTAACACAGCAGTTTCAAAGGTAACAATACAATGAGTTTCATCAAGAGTAGAAAAATAGGTCTACAACAACTTAAATATTCAAAAAGAGCAGCGCGTATTAACAGAAAGATTCAGCTGAAAAAAGGAAAGTTGAGCCATTTTAAAGGCGAGAGAAGGTACAAAGATAACTGTAGTCAGGTTATAAGAAACGGAGAGATACTCGACTTGTCTATGATGAAGAAAGTAATAATCTTCAAATTTCGTAAAGTTCATTAAAATTTATAGATTAGGAATGATATAACAGCGTTTTAATCGGAGGTTTAAGAATTTTATTACAATACAAAAAACAAAAACTTTGATGTACTTTCCTTAAATATTAATTCACTAGTACTGACAAAGCAATATTTAAAAAATGTTATCAGTTTGAAGCTAGATGTTTGTCATCGAGTTACTAAACAATCGTTGAATGCCTATGGTATTGAACACTTTCATACATGGATGCTTCATGAAAGAGTTTTCTCGCTGAATTTTGCTCAATCAATCATTATTAGGGAAATTATTCGTGGTCAACTGATTGCTTATGGTTGCGTTTTAGTAATCCACAGTACTTGATAGTTCTGTGATGCATGATTTAAAATGATGAATGCTAGTCAGCTTATGATAAGCGACCATTAACAGCAATTATTAACCATGTTACACACTGAAGTGGACTTACGAATCAATGAAATTTTAGTTGCAAATATTTACTTCAAGTTTTAAACTTTATGTTAAGCAAATCATACTTGCTTCTTTGCAAATAAAAATGTCTTTATCATTACAGATATGTATATATAACTTAAACAAGCGGCATGGTATTTAAATTCTTTTTTAAATCTATACACATTAATAAATGATCACCATTGTGAGAGAAGTTTAAAATAGGAATGCAATGCTGTCTGAGTAAAATATAAAACAAATTTCAGACACGTGTTTTAGAGCTACATGAGGACCCGAAATAGATGTTCATAAAATTTATTGCTTTTTTGCATAGAGCCGAAAATGGATACTGGCTAATTTAAGAAATTTCATTTGAGCATAATTATTCAAATTTCAAGTGTATTACTTTAGTAATTAAAATTCAATCCCGTTTGGTAATTGTTACGTTTTGAAACGGATATATCGAAACTATTTTGCAGTTATTCAGTACATGGATCTGTTGATGTCGTGTAGTTAACAATTACGTGCAATATAATTTATAATCAGTGTACACGTGTCAAACTTTCTACACTAAATTATTCATGGCCTTGTAAAATTTGTCGTCGCTAAGCCTGTTCAAAAAATTTCTGAAAGAGAAAAGCATGAATTCACACAAAGTTCAGCAATAATTTTGCAGTACATACTTTCTTCACAGAATATGTTAATGTAAAACCTTCAGTTAAATTTTAGATTGGAAATGAATCTTGAATTTTAGTAAATGCAATATTTTGTATTAATTTATTAATTATTTTTTATAAGTTTTCTCTAGTAACTATTCCTTAAATCTGATAATCCCTTAATCAGATGCGAATACGCGAAGGTCCAGTATTAAAAGGAACTGGAGTAATAAAAAAAGTCTCTTAAATAGAGGTGTCCCTTAAAGGATGTTTCTCTTAAAGCAGGTACTACTTTGCGTGTGTTTTTTTTTTGATTTTATATAAGAACTTTTCGTTGCGAAGTCGTAAAATCACTGTTTATTTTGAAACGTAATGGCAAAAATTGTTCCTCTGGCTAGCTCTTACCTGTTATTATGAGTACACCTTAGAAATTTTGTGACTATAGGGAATTATTATGAGGGAATACAATTTTCGAAGCCTTTCTTTTATTATGAGTACGCTTCATAAATTCATAAAAAAACAGTAACCAGGTTCCTTCAAGGTTTACTGAAAGCATTGGCATGAACTTAAACGTGAATAACAACTTGACAAGTCACTATATTATTGAACGACAATTTAATAACTTTATTGAAAAAGATAAACATGAACTGCAATTTAAGTTTTCGAAATTATATAAAAGCAGTTCATAAAAATAAAATGTAGAAATATATTATTGCTCTATGTGCAAGCTGAAACAAATTTTATTCTCCTGAAAAGTAGCTACTGGCTTCATTGTGTTAAGCACATCAAAGAAAAGCCGGAATTTCATGAAATTGGAGCTCTGTCTCAAATAGGGAGATATGAAATATTTTTGCATAAATTTATATTACCTTTGAAAACAGTAATAAGTGAGTTGTCCTGTTTACGCTTATTTATATGGAGATGAGGTTTGATTCAGGCTTGAAAGCGTGTTGCTTGACATGATGCAATGAATAATAGTTTGACTATTCAAATTTGTGTAGTATTTTGCCTTCTCTCCCGATATACATAGTACATATTTAGTTAAGGCTGAATAGTTTAAAGAGCATATTACACCAACAATTTATGCAATCTGAGGTTCTGCAAAATATATAGTCATTATATTTAAAGCTCGCCTTTCCTGCTAGACATCATACATTTTGCCAACTTTCACGCACTGTGACAAAATGTTAAAACTATTTCTAGTGCGTCTGTTCCTTTTTTTTCCAGTATGTAAAATGAAATTTAAATCAAAAGCTAATAAACGAAAAATAAAAAGCAGCATTCAACTTGTTCTGCATATGTTTATATTACTAGGTGAGTCAAAAATTGTGCAATGAAATACATATTGTATTCCTTTAATAATATATTGTTAAATTTAGAAACCTAGATTTCGAAATACAACACTGTAAAAAATAAATGTTGTTTTCATAGTATAATACAGCTAACTTCATAGTAATAAACTGTAAAAATTGATAATATTACAATAGTAAACTGTGAAATTGCTACTTTTACAGTACTGAACTGTAAAATTGCTCATTTTACAGTAATAAATTGCGAAATTGTTAGTTTTACAGTTTATTACTGTGCATTTTACAGTTTTAAATTGGAACCTCTGCTGCCAGTATTATACTGTAAAAACAACAGTTCATTTTTTACCGTGAAGCTTTCACGGTATGTTCTGTACCTCAGAACCAGACTAACGTAAGTCCATTTTCGTCATTTTTCAGTAGAGGGGAAAAACGATGTATTCGACAATCGTTTTTCCCCTCTACCGAAAAATGACGAAAATGGACTTACGTTAGTCTGGTTCTGAGGTACAGTGTTGTCTTGGACCTTTTTCAGCCAGTGCTTTGATACAACGGCATTAACAATAATCTGCTATGATAATTATAACTAAAACCAAAACCATCATATTATTAAAGGATAAAGCTATAATATCTTATTGTTGCAGTGTTGTGGTCCTCCAAACCTTCACATTTAGCATGGCCTATAGTTTGCCGTAGCCTCAGCTACGGTACGACATATCTGAAACATTCTCCAACGCAACGTTCTCCAATTAGCTTAAATGCTTAACCTGGAGAGACCCGCTTCACAAATCGCGTATCACTATTCAATAGTATTGTATCCCGAGCAAGTCCCCCCCCCCCAAACTTTCATTATTTTGTTACATTTTATGCATATGCGTGCACATGACTATTTCTGCGCAAAGATCTACATATTTCAATTATTGAACCCTTTTGATTCCCCCTAGTACTTAGTTATAACTGTTATAGACACAGATACTTCTGTGTCCCTTTCTTTTTAATTTTCGAAAAAAAACTTTTGTTTATCCTTTATTTATTTTTTTAAATATGAATTTTAATGATATTTCTTATCTGGTGCTCAAGTATTCATATAAAATTACCATGTCTGGTGAACATGCTAAGAAAATAATTTTAAATACGAATGTCATACTGCAACGACGTAATTTAGATTAAATATCCTTCGCAATAATACAATCAACACTATTTGAGACTTCGGGCGAAAAGTTTCTGACTGTTAATACAAAGTTAGTGAATGTTTTAAAAAAAATGTTTATTCAGAATTCACGTCCGTTATGCATTACTATGTCTTTAAGTTAAAATATAACTTTGTTCATGGAAAATTATATTATACTGTGTAAGTCAGATTAAATATCTATTGTGATAATATAATGAGCATTACTAGATAATTTTGAAGAGAATTTTCATTTGTTGGATCAGATCTAGGAAAGCTGTTTCAAAATGATTGATCCGCTGCTCTTACTAAATATTTAAAATATGCTGATAAAAAGTGTGTTACCGTGGAATACATATTATCTCTGTGTGGCAATATGAAATAACACACACATAAAGTAAGCATTTTTATCAAGAAAGGAAAAATAGCTCAAAGACCAATACAGTACATGTAACTCGTTAAGGAAATCACACTTCGATATCGAATAAACGATTTTGGGATCCGGATTTTGGGTATTTTCTAACATTAAAGCTGACCAATGGTATTGTTCTCAGCCGTGTCCGATAAGCAATCTGAAGTAGTTTACACCTAAAGAACCTGAAGACATGAAAATAATTGTGTGTGGGTCATTCCATTTTAAATCAACAAATGGGGTGCGCATCACCATTTTTGATTTTGATGAAAATTTGCATGTGTATTCCTTTTACTTCCCAGAGCTCAAAATAGTGTTCATTTTATTTTTAAAAAATTTACCCTTTGATATATAGGCCCTTTTTGTTGTTGGCAACAGCGAAAATCGGGCGTTTTGATGCTTTGCCTTATGAACTATAACTTTTTTTCTATCAAAGATTTTGAGCTCAACTATAGCTCATTGGAAAGCTAAGAAAAAGATCTTTTTATATATGCTATCAATAAATTTCAGATTTAAAAAAAATACTTATTTTTTCAAGGTCAAAGTTCACGACGAAAATGACATTTTTTACTACTTTCGAACATTAAAAAACCCATGAAGGGTTCAAAGTAACAAGCCGATTTTTTCATCATATATTCATAGTCATGGTTACTTACTGTATAAAAAAAATTGGCTTGTTATTCCACCCCCTTTATGAGATATGTCCCCCCAAAGTTGTAAATTTTTTAAAAAATCCAATTTTCAACGCTAAAAAAATGCATGTGGGGGGCAAGATAAAAAAATTTTTACATGTGGTATTTTAAGTACTTTTTACCAGCTTTCTAATAAAACAAAAGTTGCTTTGTTATTCAAAGGCGTTTGGCAGATATAAGGGACTGAACTTTCAAAAAATTGCACAAAAACAACACGATTATTTTCATTTTTTTAAATCTTTTTTTTATTTAAATGTAATTATATACCTTATTCTTTGCCTTAAATGCTAAAAAAAGACTAAGAAGAGCAATGAAGAAACATATTTAAAGTTTAATAAGATAATTTAATATTTTTAACACCTGGGAATATAGAATACCACTAAACTTGTCTGATTTTTAAACATCTGATTGCTACCTACAACAGGACTGAGCATTTCTCAACTTGTCCAGGTTTGTTCATACCATGTGGTCATCCTTGTTCTGACTTGCTCTCACATGTGTATCTTAGTTGTCTTTCAAATTCTGAAAGAAGTAGGTTGTTGAGCTAGTGTTTCTGCTGTAAAATCTTGTGAAGCTGATGTGATTTCTTTTCATTTCAAGTTCATTCATATTCACAGAATGTTTTGTTAAAGGTAAAAGAAGAAATTCTTTAGAATCCTTAAATATAAATTTAAATTTGTCTTTCTACATGTAAACTGTGAATAAGTTATGGATAACCCTAAATGCTCCATAGGAGTTTTTGAGAATGATGATTGTAATATTTTAAGTTACAGTAGGCAGTCTACTGTAAATAGTATTTCTGAGTACAGTGATGATGATAAAACTTCACTGCACCTTGCTATTGAAACTGTTTGTACCTACCATGCAAAAAAATTTCTTGCCAAGTTTTACCACCTTTATGGAACTTCTTGCTGGTAGGTACAAACAGTTTCAATAGTTTTACACCTAGTTCTCAGGTGCAGTAAGGTTTTATCATCATCACAGTACTCAGAAATACTATTTTCAGTAGACTGCCTACTATAACTTAAAATATTACAATCATCATTCTCTAAAACTCCTATGGAGCATTTAGGGTTATCCATAACTTATTCACAGTTTACATGCAGAAAGACAAATTTAAATTTATATTTAAGGATTCTAAAGAATTTCTTCTTTTACCTTTAACAAAACATTCTGTGAATATGAATGAACTTGAAATGAAAAGAAATCACATCAGCTTCACAAGATTTTACAGCAGAAACACTAGCTCAACAACCTACTTCTTTCAGAATTTGAAAGACAACTAAGATACACATGTGAGAGCAAGTCAGAACAAGGATGACCACATGGTATGAACAAACCTGGACAAGTTGAGAAATGCTCAGTCCTGTTGTAGGTAGCAATCAGATGTTTAAAAATCAGACAAGTTTAGTGGTATTCTATATTCCCAGGTGTTAAAAATATTAAATTATCTTATTAAACTTTAAATATGTTTCTTCATTGCTCTTCTTAGTCTTTTTTTAGCATTTAAGGCAAAGAATAAGGTATATAATTACATTTAAATAAAAAAAAAGATTTAAAAAAATGAAAATAATCGTGTTGTTTTTGTGCAATTTTTTGAAAGTTCAGTCCCTTATATCTGCCAAACGCCTTTGAATAACAAAGCAACTTTTGTTTTATTAGAAAGCTGGTAAAAAGTACTTAAAATACCACATATAAAAATTTTTTATCTTGCCCCCCACATGCATTTTTTTAGCGTTGAAAATTGGATTTTTTAAAAAATTTACAACTTTGGGGGGCATATCTCATAAAGGGGGTGGAATAACAAGCCAATTTTTTTTATACAGTAAGTAACCATGACTATGAATATATGATGAAAAAATCGGCTTGTTACTTTGAACCCTTCATGGGTTTTTTAATGTTCGAAAGTAGTAAAAAATGTCATTTTCGTCGTGAACTTTGACCTTGAAAAAATAAGTATTTTTTTTAAATCTGAAATTTATTGATAGCATATATAAAAAGATCTTTTTCTTAGCTTTCCAATGAGCTATAGTTGAGCTCAAAATCTTTGATAGAAAAAAAGTTGTAGTTTATAAGACAAAGCATCAAAACGCCCGACTTTCGCTGTTGCCAACAACAAAAAGGGCCTATATATCAAAGGGTAATTTTTTTAAAAATAGAATTAACACTATTTTGAGCTCTGGGAAGTAAAAGGAATACACATGCAAATTTTCATCAAAATCAAAAATGGTGATGCAACAACTTTTTTGAAAATTTGTTGATTTAAAATGGAATGACCCGTGTGTGTGTTTTAACACTAACAAGACACAACAAAGAAATTAATGCCAAACCTGTTTCTTTCTTTGGCTTAAAATTTAAACCTATGAACAAATTCAAGCTTTCTTAGATAGTTCCGCTTCGGAAAATAGCACACTGACACATACATACTCAAAGAGAGACAAAATAATATGCACACCACTTATCTTAACCGGGTTTTAATTTTTATAAAAGAAGTTGGGGCACCTTGTAGTCTTTAAAACTCAGTTTCATGCGCATATGGTTTGAATTGTATAAAGCAAAATTATTAAACTGGTAAGAAAAGAACGAACTGCGCTCCCGTTTAACTTCCATGTGTTTAAACTCTGAAACTGATCGAAATATACCAACATGTTTCCTTGCATAAACGTCAAACCCTAGAAAAAAAATCTTTATTTAAAAAAATGCCGGACTAGGTTCTGTCTTTAATAATTTCACTCATTACTAACTTTTTTTTTATCTCAAACAATATTTTTAGGCATAATTAAGAATTAAAGTAGATATGTATGCAAGCAACTTAGCTTGTTTTGAAGAAAATGCTTCGAAACAAACTTTCTTAAAAGATTGTTTTTCCTATTTCGTACACCATTAAAAGCAAATAAATTGAAAGTTTATCTTTTAAAAGCGCGATATTATCTATAAATATTGAAAAGTTTCACATCTTTTTTTAAAACACACAGAAAAAAAATAGAGCAATGTTTTTTCTATTAATTTATTCTAGAGGTACGGCTTTGCGCCATTTTCAATTTGACAGATAAAAAGGGAAATCAATCTATTGACCAATTTTTTTTTCTATTTCTTCCTTATCTAGTTTTTTAAGGATAATACGAAAAAAATCGGATATGGTCGGCATTCTATGATTAAGAAAAGTATTTCGGGTCGGGGGGACGAAATATATCAGCATCTTTCCAAGCGGAAATTTCCGATATTTGAAAAACGGGTTCTGGCTCCTGGATTCCATTAATATCTCACAGGTCCATTTATCTTCTGACCTTAGGTCAGTTATCTCTTCGCTCTTTGCAAGGGTTCAATCAGGGCGAGACTGGCAGGGGCCAGTAAATAATGTTGCAGGTGAAAATTGCGGGCTTTTGCGCTATTTGAGAGGACGCAATCTCTCAAGGAAAATAATTACTATGATGGGATTTCTTTTTCTTTCGCATTGTTTCCTGAACAGAGGCATTTTGGTATTTGTAACTGTAAATAATTCTTATATTTTTTTCCCGTACAAAAGGCAGATCTTTCCTTTGGCTGTCAGAAAATTTTGATGTCACGGCATATTATGAGGTCTTGTTTCAAACAAATATTATTTTTTATGTGTTGTTTATTTTTACTATTTATTATTATTATTATTATTTAGTATTTAGGTTTCCTTTCACTGTAATAGTTTTATTTTCTAAATCAGAGTTTTTTTATCCGTTCTTGCCTTTTGCTCCCTCCCTCCATTATGATAGCCAAATCTAATATGCTATTTGTATATATTTTTTATTACTAGAGCTAGAAACTATCATACTTTGATAGTTTTCAATTTTCGTAGTGTCAATCATTTTTCACCCTTAAAATATTACTACTAATCAAAACAACGAATTTTTAAAAGTTAAATGTTTTTTTTACACATCTATACTAGGCAAAACTCGTTTTATGACCTGTTTTTCTGTAAATTTTTAATATAATTTCAAGCCTTAATCAAAAATTTGACGTCAATTTTATTGTTTACAGACAAGAAGAAAAAGCTCACTGATCAAAAAATTTATCTCTTGCTATTTTCTAGTAGTTAGAAACATACTTTTGAATAATTTTAGTTAGGCTATTTCGAATATCCCTATTGATTCTGGTAACGTTTTCTAAGTCTGATTATGTTTTCTTTTACATGTTTCCCATAGTATTCAGAAAAAAAGGATTGAAATTTTATTTGCATTCTGACCCGCATGTACGTGCGTACATGTGTATGTGTGCGTAAAGGAGCTAAAGAGAGAGATAATAATAACATTTCAGATAGAATATTTAAAGAATAATACACGGTAAAAAAAGAATGTTATTTTTAATGTTCGTATGTGTAATGAAAATAATATTAAAAATAATTCCCTTCTTATTTCTTATTTTCAGTTCAGAAGAAGCCTGTTCCGAAACGTCCCGTAATGGTTTTTATCCACGGCGAGTCATATGACTGGAATTCTGGGAACCCGTATGATGGGAGTGTCATTGCCAGCGTAGGAAACATAATTGTGATCACTATCAATTTTAGACTTGGAATATTTGGTGAGTTCAAACTTCTTTCATTAGATACTTCACAAAGTTCCCATTTTGTTCACTTAAATGAAAAACTATTATAACAATGTGTCTTTAGTTTCTTGAATCCATGATTTATGTATCGGTTTGCCTCCTAAGCTAATAAATTAAAATGACTCAGTAATTAACAAAAACAATCATAATTTATTTTCAAATCACGTAAAATTTGGTGCAGCAATCGAGATCGTGGCTAGTTTCAAATAAGCCAAATCGAACACAATCTCTTGCAATGACTTTTCAATGATGAGGTGTGGCCATTCGGCGGTTAGTGCAACAAAAATGAAATTAGTACTTTTTACAGTACTAATTATTTTAAAAAAGCATTACAAATGTGGTTAGCATTTTTTATGGACAATACTTTTATTTTATGGGCATTATTATTATTATTATGTGTAGTTATAATTATAATTATTGTTTTACATTAAAAGGGAACGCCACATTCTTTGATTATCTAGTAAGTTAGAAAGTTAATCACTGAACTATTGGGAGATTATAAGCAAATCATACTATGCAGAAAACTATGCCTTTCATCAGGTTGCTAACTTCTAAAAACGGCTAGGCTAGAGTGCTTAATGCTATTACTACACTTTAAAACAAAAATGAGATAAAGAAATGACTCATAGTAGGAACAACAGTGATATGTAGCCAAGAAACGCTGTAAATCTAAACATATTCACTTGTGAGCTTGTGTGCGACCTAGAAATGAAAATGGTTGAAAATAGCCCGGATGATGTCGGGAAAAAATGCTTCCCCCCCCCTTTTTTTCCGAAGGGGCTCATTTTCTCTACCTCGTACATAAAACTTATCTAAAAGTAACGCGTATTCAACAATCTCTCTTAAAAGAAAAAAAAAAGCGTAAATTATCTCGTCGGAATAATGACGACAATTACTAAATAGTATCTTTTAAAATTTGGATATTAGTCCTCAAAAATTCGCTCACAAATAAAGTTACTACTCCTTGTAAATAAAGGAATTTCGCTGTTTTCTTAATTAGTTTCCCCTGTGGGTATGTATATAACTGAATAAAAGACAAAATTCACGTTTTTCACAAATATAAAAGTAATATATTTAATACTATTATTAATACTAAAGGCTAAACTATATTATACAAACTATATTACTAAGAGCAGTTAAAAACGTATTTTTTAGTATTTTTCAACAACTTTGAAGATTATTCCTCTTACAAACGGCTATTTCACCCATTGATGTGCATCTGTCATTCCAGGTTTCTTGCCTGCGGTAGACGCATCATCGCGTGGGAACTACGGCATCATGGATCAAGTGGCCGCCTTGCACTGGATTCAGGAGAATGTGGAAGAGTTTGGAGGAGATCCGAAGAATGTGACGATCTTCGGCCACGGCCACGGAGGAGCTTGCGTGAACCTTCTTATGCTGACACCTCTGACAAGAGGTGAGGAAAATTACACTGTAAAAATGAGTGTTGTTTTTACAGTAGAATACAGTTAATTTTATAATGCGTTTCCCAAGTACCTAAAAACCATGTCAAAAGGGAGAAAAACCTACTTTTAAATTTTTATTCATTTATTTATTACAAAACTGAAAATATGTAATTTTTAGAATGCTTGAGAATGTAAATGGTAACTCTAGGCAATAAATACCCCTTTAAGAATTTGCAGTTCATTGGAGCCACTTCTTTCGGTTTCACAGAAGCGTCAAATTATACTAAAATGACCTTTTCCGTATGCGCTAACACGATTTACAAAAAAAAAAAAAAAACAATTAAGCACACATACTAGAAATTCCATAAATATGTAATATAAACTCTTCTTTAATGCTTATGTAGTTGATTTTTTATTTATACATTGCATACATAAAGGGACCGCTATTATGTGCGATCATTTTAACATTATAATATAAAAATAGTCCTTAGGGAAAGCAAAATTTTGAATTTTCAATATGCAACTTCGGAGAAAGATTTTTCGTTACTGTAGACGATCATTAATCCGTAAAGTTCCCCAAGAACAATTTACACTTACAAAACAGATTGTATTTGCTTTTCTAATAATTCTTGAAAATTTTGCAGTTCCTTTCATCGTGTGTCTTCAAGACACTGCTTTTAATGCTTCTATAGAAGTTTTATCTACTCTTACAGACAAATGCAGCACTGCAAGCTGTTCAGCATCTAAATTGTTGGTTTGCTGTCAAGAAATAACTATTAAAACGGCTAAAATGCCTTACAGTTTTATTCCCACTTTAACGAAGTGTATTACTAAATACTCTGGAATGAGAGACCAACTACTGAACTAATTCACTAACCAACTACATTTCAGTGCTACATATCCCTAGCTTTACGTTATAGTAGTGAATTAAGTAATGCTATTATCAAAAAAAAAAAAAAATACAAAAGTTAAATACTAAAGTTTATTACTACTTTCATTGAAATAGAAAAGTTTTTTTTGTAATTTATCATGCATGAGCTGAAATTGTTTTTTTATTTAACATGAATTGTAGTAAGGGAGTCAAGGACACAAACTTAATGCTATTTTACACCCCAGAAACCCCTCCACCCCCAACTCTACTCTTCTTGTGACTGATAAGGTCTTCATGAAGGGATGAAGCAGAGGTTGAATACCATATTAAAACATTTATTTATTTATTTCGTTTCTTGAGTTCCAAATACATAACTAAATGTAAGCCTGTACTTGGTTTCGATTCAGGTAAGGTTTTTTTCTTTTGTATGAGAGAAAGTTTGATAGCAAATTAGAATGCAAGTACAAGCGAACAAGTTTCACTTATATGCACTTTTTAAGTTTTTGTTAAGTTCTATAAAACTTATGTTACTATAAAACTATAGCATACAAGAAAGATACTTCATCGACCAAAATAAAAATACAAAAACACCACTGCATGCGAACAAAAATGTTTCTCATCCCAGGAGCGAAAAGTTGGTCTCCTCATTCAGAAACTCCTCATTCAGATACATTGTAAGAATACGGACATTTTTAACTTATTCATAACGAAGTTATTTATGTGTTTATTTTATGTTTTTCATATTCTAGAGATTTAACATTACTTGGTTCTATTATAGGTCTCTTCCAAAGAGCTATTATTCAAAGTGGTTCCGCTCTTAGCCCTTGGGCAATTGCTCGAAATTCCCTAATCTACACACGAGAAATCGCCAAAAGCCTGAAATGTCCAACAGAAGACAGTGCAGTTCTGGTAGAATGCTTACGACAGCGTGCCGTGCAAGATATTCTAGCCGTTCCATTGAACGTCCCCGACCACCTGTCAGCTTTCGGTCCTACAATTGACGGTGTAGTGGTGCCTGGTGAACCTGGTGACATTATGGAAAAGCACACAGACTTTTTCGGACAATACGATCTAATGTTTGGTATGACAAGAATCGAGTCGTATGAACAGTTCTCCAGCCAAGAAGACAAAACAGGCATTGACGTCACGAGACGAGACAGACTGTTGCGAACTTTGGTTAGAAACCTGTTCACGTACCATCTCCAAGAAATCTTCCTAACAGTTGTGAATGAGTACACAGACTGGAGCAAACCAGATTTGCATCCTATAAACATATTGGACTCTACGACAGACGCCATGAGCGATGCCTTGGTGATTGCGCCTCTGGTACGAGCTGGAAATTACCATTCAAAAGTGCAAAATCCGAACAAGCCTAGGACTTACCAGTATGTGTTTACGCATCAGACAGAGGAGGCTCTGTACTCACAGCGGATGGGTTGTGTGCATGGGGAAGATCTTCCGTATGTTTTCGGTGCTCCTCTAGTGAATTCTTTGTCTTATTTTCCAAAAAACTTTTCCAAGCAAGAGAGTTTGCTTTCTGAAATCGTTATTCATTTTTGGACTAACTTCGCAAAATTTGGGTGAGTAAAACTTTAACTATTTTCTACTTTATTGAACATGCTGTTCTTCAGAAAATAATTTGGTTATTTAAAATTTTTTGTATTCTTTACCAAAGAAACTCTATAAAACATTGTCAAGTGTCAATGAATTTTACTGATCGAATGAATTACTTTTCCGAATACATTACTTTATTGCTACCTTCATATGTAATAGTTATCATAAAAATAATGTTGTTGAGAAACGTAACAAGGAAAAACACGCAAGGATGTCTTATACACAAACTGCATAGCATAAATATGCAGAAATAAGAAAAAAGTTTTTTGATGGTAAGATTCGGCATACGTAAACTTTGGAGTAAAATAAAGAATAGATTTATGATTTATTATTTTTTAAATAAACAATGAATACAACGTAATTTAACTCTAATTCTTCTCACTGCATGATTGATTTGAAATATTTGGTAAAAACGTACAATTACTCTTGCAATTGGTTTGCTGTAACTAGATAAACCTGGAGTTTGCGGATGATTATCCGGGTGTGTTAATAATGAATTAATTGTATGTATATTCCAAAAAAGGAAATTATAAAACAGATATTAAAATGTTTGGAAATTTTTACTCACACACCCGTAAGATTTGGTAAAATGAAAATATTGTATGACAATTAAAATAGACTGATTATACAGACAGTTTTATATTTTTGAAGGTATCATTATATTTTCACAAAAAGTATAAGAAGGGAATTTTGTTTTTATTTCCCAATATCTTTAATGGGACTTGTACAGTGATTATATCCAGCTATGTCTGAAAACAATGTTTCCATTTCACAATATATTTTTTTAACTACTTTGTAATAACGCTTTAATTTTACTCTTCCAGATGAATTCATTCTTAGTACCTTGTTTGTCAAATCTACTAAAATAAAAACGTTTCATTATATTTTTTCCCTTCAAAATATTAACCACTATACAAAATAATACGAACCAAAAGTTAAACCAAACAATTAAGAGGAAAAAAAAACCAAAGTGAAGGAAATATGATTATTTGGTGAGTGAAGGCAATATGTTCAAATTTTTTAATTATTTTTAGCAAATTAGCTATCGGCAAAGAGTTAAAACTAATGAAGGGCTTAAGGCGACATGATATAGAGTAAAGGATAAAAAAGGTGTGCATGTATAAATTCTAATGAAGTCAATTTAGACGTTACTTTCAGCTTAGAATAATTTTATCACTTCATTGCTTTTAAAAATAACTTAATTTTTTTTATAAAAAAACTATTTTTTGACAACTTGACTTAAGTTTTTATTAGATGCTACTATTAATCAGTTTCCATTTTGGCAATATTTTTACATTTTCTATCCACACGCTTTTCTTTCTTTCTATTTTTTAAAATTGAATTCTCGCGAAAAAAAAGAAAAAAACACTTAGAATACCAATTAAGTTGCATAATGAGCTTCAAATATAATTCTACTTTCTTCAAACGCAATAAAAAACGTATTCAATCATTTGTTTATAAAATTTTGGGGTTGCACAAAAAACATTAAGAGAAATTAAGCTTTGCAAACTAAAATCTCTTGGATGATGTAAATTAACATAGTTAGCTACAACAAATTTAAATAAGTGGACACCAACTTAATTTAACTTGAAACGCATTTTAATTAATCTTTATGTTTAAAATTCATCCCTTCCCAGGTAGCACAAATAACCTTTAAACGTTTTATATACGTTTTTAAGCGATTGTTACAACGTTAATAACCATTTTACAATCTTTAAAAAACGAAGTGTGCCACTTGGGTTACTACTAATGATGCTTTGATG
>JAXGGA010008578.1:0-56035 GCA_038373865.1 Uloborus plumipes | reverse complement strand
ATTTTCAATTTGGTTTCAACTGTATAACCATCATTAGATGCCATTTCAGCTAGTTAGGAAAGTTGGGATATAATAATGCTACAAATTATAGCAATACCTATTTTAAAACAGGTAATTAGCCTTTTTCCTTAACGCCGAAAAACACTCATTTTTCAAAGTTTAGAGAAGAATTATGCAAAAACTGAAAGAGTAGCCATAGGTTTGTTAACGGATTGTATTTCTAGGACAAGAAAGGCTTCTACTCCAACTAGTTTTGTATCTGGTCACTCATGCTGCAAGGAGATAATGACCCTCAAAGTCACGTGATTTTGCGATTTCTGCAACTTCAGAGTCAAATATTTCGATAAGCAAAATATCAACCACACATATCTTTATGTTTTTGGATACTACTCTTTGGTGGGTATTTACTGATATATACACTACCGTGGTGCACCGTTTCCACAAGAAGATTTGGTCGGTCAAAGTTGCATTAAAAAACTATTTTTCGTCCAACTTTGAGTGACCTCTGACCTTTGTGCCAAGAGTCGTCCACAAATATTTATGTACTTACAGTTAGTGGGGATATAGTAGAACACAAAATAATTGTCAGTTCCACGGTTCACTCCTAAAGCAAAAAGTATTGTCTCATCTAAGTTGGCATGTTTTTATTGAAAAAAAGAGCAAAGTCCAACTTTGACCTCCCAAAACGGAAAGAAAAAATTTTTTTTTTGAAAAAATAAAAAAACACGTGTTTAATAATTTTAAATAAAGACCATATTCTGAAATTTTCAGCAAAATCAAAAATGTCAAGTTTTTTGACTGCCTGATTCTTAACCCTTAACTTCGCAATTTTTTAAATTTTGATGAAAAAATTATATCAGCTAGTTCTCAAGTAATAATAAAGAGGAGAAATATTTTTTTTTAAATAAGCAGTTTTAAAATGACTTTCAATCATTTTTTTGTTTGCGACAATGTAAAAGTAAAATCAAATTTCTTAAAAACTTTTTCCCATATAAAATTAAATTTACTTTTAAATGAACGTAAAATGTTTAAATTTCTTACCTGGTAGTTTATTTTCTCAATAAACAAGAGGAGGTATAAACTAGAATGGATTCTCTTTATAGCAAAGACACAGTTCTTGAGGCATCAAATGTTTTTATAATTATTGGGATTTCTGGGGAAAATGTGCTGTCAACTAGTGACGAAATTAGCATGTATTTCGCTGCAGTAATCTTTTTTTCCTCAAATAAGTGATTTGTAGGTAATTTAAAAAAAAATTGAGTCTTTTAAATTAAAATAAATCATATGTTGCAGAAATGCAACAGTGGGAAGTTAAGGGTTAAAAAAAAACGGCTCTTCATTATAAATTTTTCTTGCCTGTGTGTCTTCGATCAGCAGGCGTGCCCAAATAGGTTGCGGTGGCATGGTGCATATCGCGTAATTACATTTTGGTGGAGGGGAGCTTCATGGGTCTAGTGGGGGGGGGGGGGGGGCTCTGGTTGAATTGCTTGGGGGGTGGGGGGGGGGGCATCTGCAGATATAATTGTTTCCAACGTTAATAACAACTTTTTTTTGGCAACAGACTACTTTTGCGTAATTTTTAAAGGAATTGTTAAAAATAATAAATCTAAGTTTAGAAGAAAAAATATATATATATATATATATGGGGTTAAAAAAACCTGAAAAATGCCCTTCAAATAATAGTGACGTCATCTGGTGGTATATACAGGTAGTTATGAAAATAATGGAAACACTTGAGATTCATAAGAAAAATCTACCGTTCATCGCAAAATAAGCGATCAATTATTCTTTAACTTTAGTCATATAAAATATAGACTTCACCGGACATTTCCACATTGAATTAAATCACTCATGCATTTGGGGGACGACAAAAAGGGGGATCGGAAGAAAAACCGCTTTTTGACCATAACTTTTCCAAAATAGCTCGGAATAAGCTATAAATTTCAGTAATTAATTAGCATACTATGCATAATTACTGTACAAATTTTTATGAACGTACCACTCTTACTTCCGAAGATATGAAACATTTTTTTTTAAAAACGGCAATTTTATTTGAAGAGTTTTTGCTCATAACAAGCAGAGTTTTTGATCAAACCTTATCAAAACTTCAGGAAAGATGACAAAATACAAGAGAAAGAACTTACTAAATCGGTAAATAAAATATTAAAAATCCGATGAGATATGAACGTTAAAAATAATTTAGTTGCGCATGCGCCAACGACAGAAGTTTATAACTACAAAAATATTGTGCTCTGATTCATACTGCATCTTATAAAAAAAAGTTCCAGTTGAATATTATGAAAATTGAAAAAGATATCAGCGATCTAGTGAGCTGTATTTCATTCATTCGCAGACAATACATAAATAGTGAGGGACTGTCCACAAAGAGCTATTTTTAAATTAAAGGTTATTGCGTCATCGTTCAAAATCAACTTTTCAGGGGGTGTCCGGATACTTTTGGCCACCTACGTATAAGGTCTTTTTGGCCGAATTGGCGAAATGTGACTTCTATGCCGAATGTAAATTTTCAAACTGTATACAATTTAACATTGAAAAAAATGCTCGAATGTCACCACACAATTTGTGGACACCCCCTCGCCAATTTATGTATTGTCTGCGAATGAATGAATTACAGCTCACTAGATTGCTGATATCTTTTTCAATTTTTACGATATTCAACTGGAACTTTTTTTTATAAGATGCAGTATAAACCAGGCTACAATATTTTTGTAGTTACTAGCTGTCAGGGCAGCTAGATTAGCTTCTTGCGGCATGTTGGTTCATAACGTCCCCCCTCTCTAACTTTTACCTCATTCTGAAGTTATATTATTTGATAAAATTCGATCGTTCACATGTTCACATGTTCATTCGATTTCAAGACATACCACTCACGTGGCCCGCCGTTGCACGGGCATTTCGTGCCTTGAAAGTAGTGAGGAAAATTTCAAGAAACTACTCCCCGCCAAGGCGGCTCGCTAAGAGACGCCTTTTCTTTTTTCCTGCATCAAAAAATTATTCGAATTATTGAGATGTTGCACGGGCACTTCGCGCCTTTAAGATGGTGAGGAAAGTTTTAGTACGTTCAGCTCGCTCACAAAGGAAAGAAGCAAACATAGATACTCGGTTTTAAATATAAGTAGATGGCTTTTCAACTACTTTATATTTAAAAAAACTTCAAGTTGCTAATGATAAAAGTACTACGCACCTAGCCCGCTAATGAGTTTAATGTTTGATTTAGTTAAGCTTTTATTCAAAATTCTCATTATCATTATTATTACTGTTTCATAGCAACCACGTTTTGTAACAATGGATTTCATATTTGATCATTTAGGACAAATCGCTTTAAATTTGACTACTTATTAATTGATATCTTCGTTAATTAAAATCGTACAATTATATAAATTAAAACTAATAAAGCCTGAAAAATTACCTATCTATCGGTACTTGGTTCGAATTTCAGTTCATTGGTGTTCAGGAGAAAGAATCGTGACATTGCTGGATAAAAAGAAAGATAGATAGATTACAGAAAGACAAAGCCTGATTAACGCAGGGGCTCGCGGGGCACAGGACCCTCCTTTTAGAGTTCAGGGGTGCCCAAAAGCCCCTCACTTTGCAGAACGCCTTCTAAATACTAAATGGAATACTGTATATTTTACTATTAATACTAAAAGCTTACTGTGTATCTTGGCGGAAATTTTTGTCTTCATAATTTGATAGCAATATTATTTATTTTTTTTTTTTTTTTTTAAGTTTGATCTTTGCACAAAACTTTTATTTCATTCTGGTATTGTAAGAATTTTTTTACTCGTAACATGTAACTGATATGAGAAAGGGGGCGGGGGGCCCTGAAATAGAAATGAGCCCCTTGTCCAATGTCAGAATGATCGGGCTCTAGATAGATACTCAGTTTTTAATATAAGTAGATAAATTTCGGTCGTTCGCTCATGCGCCGTGAAAAATTATTTCTTTTTAACGTTCATATCTCATCGGATTTTTAATATTTTTATTTACTGTTTTAGTATGTTCTTTCTCTTGTATTTTCCTGAAGTTTTGATAAGGTTTGATCAAAAACTCTGCGTGTTATGAGCAAAAACCCTTCAAATAAAATTGTCGTTTTTTAAAAAAATGTATCTTCGGAAGTAACAGTGGTACGTTCATAAAAATTTGTACAGTAATTACACTGCTCGACATTGAAAATGCAACACCAAGAAGGAGTGGTCAGAAATTTATGCAAATTTTACCGTAGACGCACGTCACTGAGTTATGCAAATGATATGAATTGCGCAGCTCTCCGACGCACGTGAAGTAAGATATAAGAGAATGAAGTTGAAAAGTGGGCTATGTTCATGTTGGTTTTTCTGCCAGACTAATTATCGGAGAAATTTGGTTTTTGTCTCGAAGGATACGTGTGATAGGAGGAAATGCCACACCGTCCTCAACGAAGACACTTCCAGCATATAGACGACTTTACAAGGGGTATGGTGATCGGACTGAGAAGGGGAGGTTGGTCCATACGTCAAATTGCAGCTGATACCCACATGGATGCAAGCACTGTGCATCGGCTGTGTCGGAGATGGTTGGAAAGAGGAAATGTAGCCACATTGAGGGGTGCAGGTGCAGCCAGAGTGACGTCAGACCGCTTGGATCGACGGATTCACCGACAAGCGGACCCGCAAGTCACTTGTACGTCGATTCTGCAGCACGTGCAAGGTACCCTGGATGTTCCTGTGTCGACCAGAACCATTTCCCGTCGACTGGTTGCACGTGGCCTGCAATCACGGCGCCCGCTAAGAAGACTGCCATTGACCTCACAGCACAGACTCCAACGTTTGGAATGGTGCCGGACCAGAGCGACGTGGATGGCAGAATGGCAAACCGTAGTGTTCTCAGATGAATCCCGCTTCTGTTTGGCCAGCGATAGTCATTTCATACGTGTGTGGCGTCGACGTGGAGAAAGATCGAATCCGGCAGTAACTGTGGAACTCCCCACAGCGCGACAAGTGGCATAATGGTTTGGGGCGCTATTGCATACAATTCCGTATCACCTCTAGTTCGTATTCGGGGCACTATGACGGCCCAACGATATGTAGATAATGTACTGCGGCCGGTAGCAATCCCCTACCTTCAGGGTCTGCCAAATGCAATTTTTCAACAGGATAACGCCCGGCCTCACAGTGCTCGAATCAGCCAACATGCTCTAGAGGTGTACAGATGCTTTCCTGGCCACCATACTCTCCTGACTTGTCACCAATCGAACATGTGTGGGACGTGATTGAACGCCATTTGCAGAACCTGTCACTGCCTCGTTCAGAGGACGAACTGTGGCAAACGGTTGAAAGAGAATGGAGTGCCATCCCTCAGGACACCATCCGCAGGCTTATTGACTTCATGCCTAGACGTGTTTCTTCGTGGTGGTCCTACTTCTTACTGAGCCGACGCCGTCCTCGCTCTAAATTTTGCTTATTTATTTTAAAATAAATATCACTTATTGTTCCATGCTGTCTCTGTCTTCTTACCAAATTTCATCAATTTCTGACCACTCCTTCTTGGTGTTGCATTTTCAATGTATAGCAGTGTATATATATAGTATGCTAATTAATTACTGAAATTTATAGCTTATTCTGAGCTATTTTCGAAGAGTTATGGTCAAAAAGTCTTTCGACCCCCCTTCTTGTCGTCCCCCAAATGCATGAGTGATTTAATTTCAATGTGCAAATGTCCGGTGAAGTCTATATTTTGAATGACTAAAGTTAAAGAACAATTGATCGCTTATTTTGCGATGAACGGTAGATTTTTCTCATGAATCTCAAGTGTTTCCATTATTTTGATAACTACCTGTATATACCACCAGATGACGTCACTATTATTTGAAGGACATTTTTCATGTTTTTTTTTAACCCATATACATATACAGGGTGTCCACTCCTATCGTGGCCCAATAATTTCTAAACCGTTTGATTTTTTTGAAAAACATTTCGTAGCCTAAATTCCTTTCGCAATTTCGAGATTTTTTCCAAAATAAACTATATGCTTATCTCTAACGGTTTAGAAATTAGCTATTGGACCACGATAGGAGTGGACACCCTGTATATATTATTTTTTTTTCTTCTAAAGTTTGATTTATTATTTTCAACAATTCCTTTAAAATTACGCAAAAGTCGTCTGTTGCCAAAAAAAAAAAAATGTGTTATTAAATGTGTATTGAAACAATTATATCTGCAGATGCTACCCCCCGTAGTCATCACTTTGGGAGCCTATGGCAGGGATTCAAGTGAAACAGTACTGCGATCTCTTCGAATTGCAATAGCTACTGGAAGTGAATTACATTATCATCAACTTAACTTGGCATGACGTCACTACGGGTGGAGCCAATAAGAGCTCACAAGCACTCAGCGATCTCCTCTTATTCGCCAAGTAGGATGTGACGTTTTATCTAGCTCGTTTTTCATAGGCAAACGTCACGCTGTCGTCACGATGTTTTTATCAAGAAACGTTCTAATGTAATTCATTTCCAGTAGCGATTGTAATTTGCGATCGCCTGTTTCACTTGAATTCCTGCCTAAGTTTTCTTCTTTGGGGGGCTCTAGCTGGGAGGAGGGGAATGGATTTTAAAGCAATTCTTTTGAAGAAATAACTGCCTTTTAAAATTCTTTACCAAAATTTAGTAGTTGAAAAAAAAAAAAAAATAATACGGGCCTACGGGCTAAAAATTAACAAAAATATGAAAAAGGCCCTTTAAGTTTTGTATTATAGTGGCGCCATCTAGTGTACAGAGTAAATGTCTGTTGCATATTCCAAACGTACCATTCAAAATGTTTTCAAGAATTATTTTTTTCTCGTTTTTCATTTTTCCTTTCACTGCACTCAAATATTTATGACTTTTTTCCAAATAACTTTAAAACAATTCGTGAAAAATCAGTTAAAAATGTTTGAGCTTTTTTTTTTTTACTTATTTAAATCCTTTATAGGAAAAATTACGTTACGAAGTAAGAAATAAGTTTATTACATTTAAAGTTGTTAATTCAAGTCTGCACTTGCGTTTAAGTGGTCAGTGGAAATTTCATACAATTTATGTTCCTTTGAAGTTGGCTGTTTGAGTTTTAGGAGGACAGGAAGGGGCAAACGCCTCCCGGCTTTGGTTTGGGGGAACTTTTGATGATACGTAATTTTCTTGGCATTTTTTGTTTTACTTTATCTTTTTCCAAAAATAATAACTCATTTTCTAGTGATGAAGCTGGAATGTGGGACTTTAGCCGTTCCGTATCAAGGTTCTCCGGGACGAGGGACAAGTTTTCAAATTACGAGCCTGTCCCTTGAAATCCTGGACGTTTGGTAACCTTGCTCCAGATGGCAGCAGGACATTTAGAATGGAATCGCTCTTTATTTTAACTCGAATATTCCTTTGTTTCGAAGTTTTTAGCGGAGTCAAAAAGACTTTTGAAAAGGCTGTAGGTTCTCACAACTCGAACTAGAAACTACTGTCCGTCCGTAAAAACCGCGCCACTTAAAAAAAAATTGTAGATGGGTTGTGGGGGATAACTTTCCGAAGTTTTCAATTTAAAACTTGCATTTGCTGTATCCTTTGGACACATTCAACTAAATTATGTAATTGAAATTAGCATCGTTCCAGGTTTGATACGACTCGAAATGCATATTTTTATTCTTCCCCTTATTGTACCCAACACCCCTATTTTGGTAAGATCAGATAAGACCTGACGCATGCGTAAATGCGCGGATGGTTTTACCTTCGTAAATCAGACAGTATATTGGTTGTAGTTTGGTTACAAAATATTGGTTGTTCGGTAAATGTCCCGTGTTCGATTCCAGTGCCGACGCGAGGCCATATCAGCCCATTCGAAAACTGGGGGCCCGCCTCGAATTCGGAGTGTATTTTGATAAGTTTATTAGTGGGGAGGGAGCGGAGATCAAACTGACTAGGGGCGTCCTGGCTCTCGGTGGCTCTGTTCGATGCCAGCCGGTCGAAGATCCTCCGTGCTCACTAATGGTGACTAAGGCCCATTAAAAAATACGTTCGGACACAAAGCCCTCTTTCCAATTTTTTTTTTTATTCAGAAGCCATCAGCTTCGACATACATGAGAACTGCGTACTATGCGCCTTGTCTCCTGACAAGCACAGGACAGATTTACGGCACAGGGAGGATGAAATAACATCCATGGGCAAGGCGGGATTCGAACCCACGACCACTTGCTTACGAGGAGCATACTCTACCTCTAGGCCCACGTGGCCCCTCATTCCAATTCAATACCTCTTGTGGTGTGTTGAATGGGATGTTGCTCGGATCCTGGTATAGATTAAAAAAAAAAAAAAAGAGCCGGACGCGCTGCCATCTGCGCTACCGAGGCTCGAAAAAAATAAAAAAACACCTCTCTGCAGAGGCCCATCCAACCGCTTAAACTACGGACCTTCAATGCGTGTGTGTGGGTGCCAGATCAGTTTCATGCAAAAAACTGAATTGGTGTTAGTTCTATAATGCAAGTTTAAAAGGAATAATACAATATATGCGGTCATAGAAAAAGTTTTTAAGTTGTATAGAAACATATTTTGTATTTAACTCATATAGCTCATACACGTTTTCTTAACCATTGCATCTGAGGTACTTTTATAGTCTAAAAGAACCTCAGATACGCTAGTCTAAAATTTGGACCATTAATCCAAGAGCTATTTTTGAATTTCTAATGTTGGATTGGATACAGAAATATATAACTCAATTTATTTCATGGGTTTTTCAAATAAAGTAACTCAAGGATTAGAAATTTTGAAATTTTTACCATGCAATTGAACTTCTAGTTATGGACCAACTATTTTATGCATGGAAGCAGTGAGTGTCAAAATATTTTATCAAAAAAAGAGTAAGAAAAATGATTTGAATTTTGACATCTCGAATTTAAATTATGTTTTTCACAATGACGAATTGCTATAGGTGTGTGTGTGTGTGTGTGTGTGTGTGTGTGTGTGTGTGTGTGTGTGTGTGTGTGTGTGTGTGTGTGTGTGTGGGTGTGTGTGTGTGCGTGTGCGTGTGTGCGTGTGTGTGTGTGGCACCATGTCCTGCATGAAGAAGGAGCAGGAGCCGAAAAGCAAGTCCCAGACGTTGACAGAGTGCTAATTTGAACCATAATGCGGCAAGAAAAAAAGCCAAATGTGGAAGCCCTCCTTTTTTTTTGAACCGCTTTTTCCTCACTGTGAATAGTCAGTTCATGCCTTGTGAATAAAAGAAACGCATTCTAGTGTTTATATTAACTCTATGAAGTGGGGAAAGAGTAAGATATATGCTTTCATTCCGACATTTTACTGTCACTTTTCAGCAAGCTCTTGCCTTATGTTGAGTTAAAAATCAGCTCAGTTCAATTCAAGCATAAATACTTATCTAAACCAACCGTCTGAATCGACACTGACGTGAAATGATAAAACTGGAGAATTACTTCTATTTTCAAAATATCAATTTTACTATAGAATACGGAAACTTTAAACTATAATTTTAACTACTTAATTATTACTGCAATCTGATTTGCCTGAGGACCTATTTAACAGAATCTTAGGTTAACTTGCCGCTTGGCAGAGTGGTGGAATGCTCTTGCTCGGACAGTTGCCTGAGCGCAGTAATGTAAGTCGAGGGATCGGTGCCCGCAGATACCCTGAGAGTTATTTCTTTTTCTTGGTGATGTCAATCTTTCTTGTGTATTTTTCCTGGAGCAAGGAATTTTATTCGCATTCCTGAAATGCATGTGAAGCTATTCAATTTCTTGCATACTAAAAGATATAGTGCTCTTTAGCAATTAAATTTGCAAGTATATTTTGCGTCTAATTACACTTGATGTCAACTGAAAATTGGAGAAAAACTTTCTTCATTCCACAACTTTCTCTATTTCCGTAAAGAGAAAACACGGCTGAACTCCAAGGTTGACGAAATTGACAAGTTCTCCCCCCCCCCCCAGGCAGCATTTTCAATTTTCAATCAAACTTGTTGGAAATACAGCGCTTCGTATTGGCAACGTCACTGGTTTGTTGACTTAAGAATGGAGCGTATTTTGTGCTTGAAAGTTCGTATAGGGGGCCTCAACGGCGCAGTGGGTCTGCCCGTCAGTTTGTAATCTCAAGAGGCGCGGGTTCGATTCCCCCTTTGCCCTGGGTGTAACTTCCTTCTCTGTACTGTAAATTCCTTCCTTCAATAAAAATCTGTATTGTACTATCTGTGGAGGCAAGGCGCATAGTACGCAGTCCTCATGAGTGTCGAAGTTTATTGACTTCTAGAATAGAATAGAATAGAAGTTCGTATAGGCAAATGATAACATCGTGTGTCAGCGAGTAGCTGAGTAGCGTTTACTTGATTGTTTTGGAACTTACAACAGATTAGGTGTTGTTCCCTAAATAGGGGAAGTCTTTTTGGTTAGGTTATTAGAAGGAGAGTAGGATAGGTTTAAGTGTGTGCGGTCGTCATTAGGAAGTTCAGAAAGGTCTCCTGTTGGTCGGCGAGTTTCGCTGTCCTGTTTCGACTTTGTCGAGTGGACTGTCTGTAGTTGCTCCAGAGGAAAATGGCGCTGTCCGGATTTGTTCAGTTGAATTTTGCTGGATCAGGCTCGGAGTTTGCTGGTGCTTTCCTCGGTCGTTGTTTTCTGGTGGTTGGTGTCTGCGACGGGTTTGTTGTGGTTGGTGAGTCTCCTTTCTTTTTTATGGCTTTTGTTTGAGTTTTCGTGCTTGTGTTGGGTGTGCCGTTGGCGGCCGCATGGGGTCGATGGACATTGATTGTGGGGCAATAGAGCCCAGTGTTGGAGTCGGCTCGTTGGTCTTCTCACGGGAGGTCAGTATCTCCCAAATCATTCAGTTTGCAGCTGCAAATGGAACAAGCACGTTCCCCCTTTTTTTTCACGACGGTTGACCAAGCCAGTCTACCCAGAAACAAACCAAAAATGTTAAAGAAGAACATTCTAGAACAGGTTTCTGATAATGAAGCAAGCACAACAATTAATTTTACCAGAAGTAATCAGTTAATTGTTGAGACAAGCAAAGTTGATAACGCTATCAAACTCGCCAAATTGGACCACTTGGTCGAAACAAGAGTTAAAAGTGAAATACATATAGAAAACTACACATTCAAATTTCTACTTAGAAACATTGATACCAATATTACACTATCCGATCTGGTAGAGGAATTAGAAGCTGGAAATAATATCAGGGTCGCAGAAGTTAGAAGACTCGCGGCAAAGGGTAGTTTGGGGAAATCCCCTACTGAGAGCATATTGGTTTGCGCATACGGGAGGAATGTCCCCAAATATGTGAATATATGGCTGACAAGACATGGTATCAAACCCTTTTACGATCGTCCTCGGCAGTGCACTACGTGCAAGGCATTTAACCATGCCTCTAAAAAATGCAAAGATGCTATCAAATGCATGAACTGTGGGCAAAACCACACTGCGGAACCATGCACGAATCCCCCCCCTTTGTTGTAATTGCAACGGGGATCACCCAGCAAATTATAATCAATGCCCATCAAGAATCAAAGAAGAGAGCATCCTCCGTTTTAAATCTGATGCACAACTGACGTTGGCGGAAGCCAGAAGACGTTTCAGGAGTCAGCAGTCGACAAGTTACGCTAAAATCACTAAGACAGGTCTTACCAATAATATTACCCGTGAAGACTTAAACGCTGCAATGCAGCAAGTTGTCACTGTTTGCGAGAAAAAAATTGCCGAGGCGCAGCAAAATTCTATTATGATGGTTAAAGAGTTATTAGAAAATTCTCTCCAACAGCCCCACCAAAGTGTGCTAGAGAATGTGTCTCACATAATGCAAAAATCTATGGAAGTCCTTGGACGCAAACTTGAAGTCAACCATGGGACCAAAAAAAAAAAAAAAAGCTAAGATCAAAGATAAAACCCCTGTTGAGGGGATCCCACTGGGGCCTTTCCCCTGTTTTTCTGGTTCTTCGCTGAAAAATGACGCTTCTACTGCTATTCCGCCTAATGGATAGTCCGCTGGCGTGCTAGGCCCTTGTGGGCTTTCTTTCGTCGGTCGTCTGTCTCTTCATGTCTGTTTATTTTGTTCGATGGAACGCTAGGAGCGTTCTCAACAAAGGTGCCTGGCTATCTAATTCCTTTTTTGCAAATGCCACAGTGCTGGCTATTCAAGAGTCTTTCTTAAAGCCTGGTAAAGACTTTTTTATTTCTAACAAGAATATTTATCGGTTAGATCGTCCTAACCGCCCGGGCGGCGGTATTTTATTTGCGGTTAACAAAGATGTGCCCTTCAGAAATATTGATCTTAGCCTACCCGCTTCGGATACCGAAATTATGGGAATCAAAATATTCCTAAATACAAATACGTCTCTCCAAATCTTTAATGTTTATTCCCCCAACGGTAAGTGGGACCCCAAATGGCTCCACGAATTTCGAAGGTATCTGTCCCATCCGTTTATCACTGTAGGTGATTTCAATATTCATCATGTAGCCCTTGGTAGCTCTCATAATTCTCCAGATGCTGACAAAATCCTCGATTGGATAAACGAAAATAATATATGTTTTTTAAACACGCACATTCCCACTCACAGGTCGATGGGTGGCGCGGATTCACTCCTTGATCTGACTCTGTGTTCTACTGATATTTTTTCTGACATTCATATTAATATTCACGTAGACCTGTTTGATAGTGATCATCACCCCATTCAACTGAACCTTAACCTTAAAAATGATCACCTTCAAACTTATACCTGTATCCATTGGCAAATCTACCAGAACATTATTGAAGAGAAGTTCAGGGATTTCATGTCAACAAATACTTTTGAAATACAAAATATTATTTCTGAAGCTATCAACAAAAGCAAGAGAACTACACAGAGGAAGGCCTATGGAAACCCTCCCTGGTGGAACACAGAATGCAGGTATTACCTCGGGCAGAAACGGAAAGCCCTAAGAGTCGCTAAAAAATCACTCTTAAAAGAAAACTGGATAAAATATAAAGAATTGTCCGCTGAACTAAGACAGATCTGTCACGGTAGCAAACGAACATATTGGAGGAAAGCATGCGAAGATTCTGTCAAGAATAATAACATTTTCTAAATACTAAAATCTTTGGCCAACCGCTCATCTGTCAACATAAAGTCTCATTTTGTTCTCAAGGCTGGGAATTTTTTACTTACCTCTCCCCTGGCTCAAGCTAACGCCTTTGCTTTATCTCTGCAAAAACCTAATGTGATGATGAAAATACCTTTTGACCTTAGTGAGCCGTCAGTCGACAAGTTTAACGATCCCTTCTCCCTCGACGAGATCCAGCTTGCAATCAACAAAAATCGGAACTCCACACCCGGGCCTGATGGCATTTCGGGCAAAGCCCTGAAGATTATGAACAAGAACCAGATTTATTTCCTTCTTCAAGAAATTAATTACAGCTGGAACACTGGGATCATCCCCGAAAGATGGAAAAGATCCACAATAATCCCTATATTAAAACAAGGCAAGGAACAGGACACCATCTCATCCTATAGGCCCATCTCTCTCACATCAACCATAGCCAAAACAATAGAGCTTATGATATTGACAAGAATAATGAAGTATATGATCAACCGTACCAATTTTCATGATAACCAGTGTGGATTTCTCCCTAACAGAGGATGCGATGTTGTCCAAGCTAAAATTCACCACAATATTTGCGAAGCAAGGTCCAGAAGAGAGTTTTTCATCGGCATTTCCCTCGATCTTCAAGCAGCATACGATCTGGTTTGGATAGATGGTTTGATGATCAAGCTGATTGAAATGGGAATAAGCGGTAATGCAGCGCTTTGGATTTTTAATTTTCTCTCGGACAGAAGTTTTAATGTAAAATGGAGAAATGTTTTGTCGGTGGATAAAACACATTCACGAGGGGTACCTCAAGGCGCGGTACTCAGTCCTATTTTGTTTTAAGTTTATATTCATGATTTAGGGGACAGTATTCCCACAAATGTTAAATTTACTACCTTCGCGGACGACATCTTTATTTTTTGCTCTGGTCCTGATCTGGATAATGTTATGAACCGTTTACAGACCGCACTTGTGCACATTCAGAACTGGTGTGAAAGATGGCACATGAAGATTGTCCCAAGCAAGTGTTCTGCCATTAACTTTTCTAACAAGAAAGAAAAACCTAGTAGAAACTTTAAAATTATTGACATCGACATCCCTTGGACGGACAATTTGAAAATTTTGGGCCTCTTTTTTTCTGCTAATCTTACTTTTCACAATCACTTTAATCATATTGCAAAAAAAGTCTCTAAGTACATAAATGTTTTTAAATTCATCGCATCTAGAAAATGGGGAGCTAGATTTGCCCACCTGCTTAGAATTGGTAACATGTGCATACGAAGTCGTTCGGATTACGGCAGTCATGTGTTTGTTTCCTCCTCAACCTCTAGCAGGAAAACACTGGATACTATTTTTCACTCCTTCCTGAGGGTGGCGACAGGTCTGCCATCCCTTTACCCCTATTCCCATACTACTCAAGGAAGCGGGGGAAATGCCGCTTCAGATGAGACATAACATGCTAGCAAAACTATTTTACATCCGTCACATCAGCCTGAAAGAGCATTCTCCCATTAGTAAATTACTGGCTTCCTTCTCTATAGATAACATGCCAGCTAAGAATCATCGTCTTCCCCTGGCGGTTTCTTGCTCTTAACTTCTGAGAGAGTTTAATCTATATCCGAGTCAAATTATCCCTCTGTACCGACCTTCTGGCACGAATTATGATTTCCAAATTCACATTAATGACCTCCCTTTTCAGAGCAAAGCCCTACCTCCTGACATTATTATCAAGCTTTTCTACGAGTGAAAATCCACTCTTTCCTCTCATTACAACATTGTCGCTACTGATGCCTCGAAAAAAGGGGACACAGTCAGCATTGGAATTACAAACACCAACAATGGCGAAGAATTGATGGGGAAAGTGCCCCCACAAACTCAGTTTTTACCGCGGAAGGGCTAGCCATCTGGCTAGCCATTAAACGGTTCTGCAGGAAGAATACTACAAACGTCATCCTTTCTGATAGCCTATCAATTCTGAATTCACTCGTATCCGTGGATGTCAAATCTCCACGAATTTCCCTCATGATTTGAAATGGTATTGAAAACCTAATTGACTCTCAAACGAACATCTGGATTGTTTGGACCCCAGCCCACATTGGGATAAAAGAGAATGAAAGAGCGGGCGAATTGGCAAACCTTGGACACTCCAAAAATCTTATCCTCCATTGGGTCTCCTGTAGTGATATTATAAAGACCATCAAAAGAAACTCCTGGGAGGAATGCTCTTCCTCTTGGGAGAAGTCAAAATGTGCCACCAACTTCCAACATCTTTCTTCCATCAACAAGGATAATAGACTAACTTCGAAAAATCGGCTCTGGGATGTATTAGTTTCGAGACTGAGAACCAGAACTCTTCTTACAAATAACAATTTATTTAAAATCAAGAGGGCCCACACTCCATTATGCTCTAGGTGTGGCGTAGTGGACTCTGTGGATCACTTTGTTCTTTCGTGTCAGCTTTATGAAGCCCAGAGAGGGTTGCTTAGGAAGTCATCTGGTTGTACCCCTATTTCCTTCTCGTCCCTTTTATGGTTTGATAAGTCCGCCTTTCGGGCACAGTTCGCGCTGTTTGCCGGTTTGTGGGTTCGTGCGGTCGTTTTTGTTGAGTTGGGTTCTTTGATTCACGCTCTGTAATTTCGGCCCGTTATTTTTGAGGATTATTGGAGGCAAAGCCAAAGTATCGTAGCATAGGCCTCAAAGTTACGGTAAAAGAAAGAAAGAAAGAAAGTTCGCATAGTTTTATGTCTCTGGCAGTTTTTTTAGTGTTTGAGGCAAAGCCGTTTCTCCAAGTGAAGCAGGAACCTTATTTTATACTAATGAACTAATTAAGTGTAAGTTATATATAGAATTGTGTTTATAAAATCGTGAATGGCCAAAAATATGTGTTCGTTACTAAAACTTGGAAATTTCATACAAGAATTGATTCGACTAGATTTACTTGCAAACCGAATTCGCTTAGTTGCACCGCATTCTAATAACAGGTATTATATTGGTTTTAGGCATGCTTGGTAGAAATTTGAGCATGTTTTTTTTTCTTTTGTTTTATTTAGTATAAGTGTTGGGATGCCACTTAAAGAGTTTTAAAAGTGGTATGATCTTCGCCATAATTTCCGTTAAATTCGTAATTACATTGAAGTTTTACATGTCGAAGTGGACTTGTGGTCACTGTGATGTGGGACATAATGCTGAACGTCAACACAGATCTTCATTTTCCTAAACAAAAGGTACTATTAATTTTTAACTACATTCGAAAATATTTGATTTAGAATGATGAGTAAATGTGATGCATTCTGTGCTGACTGATAAATTTGATGCAGTAATAATTATATATTTTTTATCACAGTCTAGTTTCAATAACTCGAAGCTTTATAGCTCGAGTATTCCTTTTTGTCCAAATTTAAAATCACTATTTTTATCAGTAAACATGTGATGCGCAGTAAAAAACGCAACCACTCTCGGCCGCCAGACACCCAGAATGCTGCTTAGAAGAGTATAGGGAAAGATATACTAAAGAGCCAGACGTCTTAAAATTCTTGTTTTTTCGACGTAGCTCTTGGACTAGTCGAAGAGCTAGCAACGTTTTTGAGACATTATTTTAAGACGTCTGGCTCTTTAATGTATGGGCGATTATCTGTAAACTCGTCATTTTTCACACGAAATCTGTCCGGGCACGGTTTTTTGAAATGTTCGTATAATTATAATACTATTGCTCAGAAAATGAATCTATTAGTTTGGTTTGAAAGAGGGCCAATTGAAGTTTGTGTTTTACTGATAGATCATGATAGGGGGTAAGTCCCCCGCCTAGTATAACTAGGCAGGGGACTGTGCCAGGTGACTGTGTTTTTGCTCTTTGTTGCGTAATATCTGCAAAACTATTGGACCATAATTAGTTACGAGACTACCTATAAATTTAGCCACAAATCGTGGACATAATAACTAATATGTTTTATAAAATTAAATGAATTGACATTAATAAAATTACTTCCCAGAGGACTGTTTTCGCAACGACCCTGATGCATACTTTCATCACAAATGTGGCTCTCAAACTAAGCAAAGTAGCGTTTCAACACCGTTCTCGGCGATTTCGGCTAATTCACACTGATTACTTTAAACTTCATGCCAAAAAGCATTTGCAAAAGTTATAGATTTTTCGTATTACAGCTTTGAATTTGTTGCAGGGGACTGTTTGAAAAAACTCCGGACATAATTTACATGATAATTTTAAGTTTTAGAAATACGTAATTATACCTTATATCATGAAAAAAATATAGCTTCATTATTCTATTTTTAGATATTAATTGCCAAATTTATTGTAGTGTTAATAGGTTTTTTGAAATACTATCTTTGACAGTTAGACTATGGGATTGGAACAGCCAGGGGACTGTGTTTTTGGCGCTTAGATAATTTCTAGAAAAAAAAATTAAATTGTTATCACTCCAAATACAATTGGGCCATAAAGTATTAATGCTTTACTTGTATTAAGAGCGATAATTACTTTATTACACTTCATTATTTTTAAAATACTTGGTCCGGACAGGGAATTACCAGTTTACAGAGAATCGCCCACATCTTTCCCTATGCTCTTCTAGCAGCATTCCGGGTGTCTTTCGGCCGAGAGTGGTTTCGCATCGTACTGCGCATCATTTTTACTGATAAAAATAGTGATTTTTAAACCATTTTGGGGCAATTAAAAGCTTAAACATGTCGTAACATCCATAAACCCACATCCTTTTTCTTTTTTAAGTATCTTGTAACCCCGACAAGCTTGTCAGATTTTTTTTTTTTTTTGTAAGCTTAGGGCCCTGCTCCACATCGACGTAAAAAAATTGGGCAGAAGCGTAAAATTTTCTTTTTTCGGTTTCGGTCGCTTTTCGGTCGGACGCGTGCTCCACTTGGGCAGATTTTTTTTTCTGCGCAGAAAAAAAGCGCCATCTGACGAATAATCCTTTCATTTTCATTGGATATTTGATATTTAGATAGCAAATAGGAGAAATGACACATAATAAAGCATTACAGGAATAATATGACTGGGTGAAAGATTGGCAACAAATAACGTTGCTTTAATAGTTATTTAATTTAGTTGGCATGGAATTATCCGTCATGATAGATTTTTATGAGTCAAGTCCTGTTTTATTTACTTGGCGATTTTTTATTTTCACTTTAAACGGATATCTTTAGCGGAAACAAACCAAACTGGCAATAAAATTCCCATTCAGTAATTTTTGTGAATTTCGCTGAGCATTGCAATTATTTTCTATTGTTTAAATCTTAAAAGTTTTTTTTTTTTTATTTCAAGAAAAAAATAGCTTTTTTTTTTTGCTGTTGAAGAAGACATAATAAGCATTAAAGTTGACAAAAAAGCTTCAGCGTTGAGTAGATGTTTTGGCGAAAAATACAGCAAATGCAGCATGATGACATAAAATTTGATTTGATGGTTGAATATATTATTTGTTGTTTTGAGTTTTTACATTTTAATAGACATTTTGAAATGGCTTTGGTGCTAATCTTTTTGAATAAGCGCGTAGACACTGTTTCCGTACCGTTCGCAATTGTACTATATATTTTGCGAAATGAATTTATAGCAACGCTATGTTTTCGTGGTCGTATCGAGTTCTCAAAATTGTGGCTGTTATTGTACCTAAAAAAATATCAGTGCCTGCTTACCTTGCCAAGTTTTTTAGACCCTCAAAACTATGAAGCATTTAAATTTTTTTTAAACACGCCGTCAAAAATAAAACACGCAACCCATAACTTAAATAAATTAAAAAATTCATTAATACGTAAAATAACCTACATACTCTACTATTTATTGCTAATCTTGAAAAATTTGCTATATTTAAAAATGAAAGTGTTTATCAAAACACAAAATATTTCACTAAAACTTTATTACACAACATTAGCTAGTTTTATTCTCGCCAAGCGATCAATAACTCAGCCAAATGTCAAATCTTTTTTTTTTTTAAAGCTCAATTAAAATAAGTAAATAGAGCGGAATTAACCATATCTTTCCAATCTCGCCAAGCAATCAATAACTCAGCAAAGCATGTCATAAATTGTAAGTTCATTACAATGTAAAGCAGCCGAAGCACCATTTTTTATTTCGGATCTCGCCAAGAAACTATATTCCCGTAATCTCGCCGAGTTTTGAATGGAATAATAAAAATCTCGCAAAGGATAGGAATTGTTGACATGATTACATATTACGAGATGGTGGACTTCAAAAGCCTCAACTGAAAGCTTATTTTGAGCATTTCGCTAGTTGCTCCCCCCCCTCCTCTTTTGCTTTTTTCACTTGATTTTATTGTCATTAAGTTTTTGGTATTTTCGCACTTCTCTTTTGAATATTTTCCAAATGCACTTTCGTTCATGCAATGGCGGCAGCCAAGGCTAGAAATGTTTACATCTCACGATGAATTTCTATTGGCTGTTAGATAAATTAAAAATTCAAAATTTTTCGGTCCTCTATTACGCCGTGATTACGCCGCGTAAAAAGGAAAGTACCCGGATTTTCGGTTTCTGCCTTCAGTTTCGGTCGCGTTTTACGCTCATGTGGAGCAGGGCCCTTAGTTTTGATTTGGTATACATCTTCTTTTTGTCACGACGGTTATAATTTATTTCTTATTTCTAATAACTTTGTAAATTTAATTCATTAGTACAAAGGCAAACTATTTTTTCATTGCACTTCCCCTTACTTAGGCATTTCCTCTATTGCTTATCACCATTCAACCATAAATTCGTCAATAGTATCCCAACACTCCAGAGAAAAAAACTCAAGGACTTCAATCTGGAACAATACCCCAAATAATCCAGGTAAAATCCTCCCGTCGGGCACTTTCCGAAAATGAGAATTGTCCCATGTGAACGTCAATCTTTCTCATTTACCCGACATGTTAGTGCGTTCCGGAGATTTCGGCCTTGGAAAGTCCCAATCCCAGGGCGACAGAGAGTACGTGCCCGGAAAGAATCGCTGATTTTTGGAGTGACAAATGCAATTCCAGGAGTCTGAAGTGTTGTCTTAGCAACAGCTTGGAGGCGTAGAAAGATGGTTTATGCGCCTGTGCGGAGTTTTGTGGTTATGAGTGGAGCTGCGGTTTGACTTTCACTCAACTTCGGTTCGGTAATTATATCCGAGAAAATAAAAAAATACCAAAAAGAAAGAAATACTAAATAAATATAATGATAATAATCAAGGGGCCGTAACCAGACCTTAGTTTTGGAGAGGGTTTTACCAAACATATTCCTCGTGAAATGTATAAACTCAATAAAATTTGATTTCATATTCTATATTCTGTTAATTTTTGTAACAATAGATGTTAAAAGGGTATTAACATGAAAAATGTAAAAAAAAAAAAAAATGACTCATCTTTTCAATGAAGAAAAAAAAAACCTGGATAGGTGAGTTTACTCACATACGGGCATTCAAAGGAGTACTTTTGAAGAATTTGAAGGGAAAGGTGTAATGTTGAGAAATTTTGTTTGCAATAACTACAATAAAAATAGATACTGCAGAAGAAATACTGAATTTATACATTTATTCAGAAATGATAGTTTCATTTTTCAAATGCAGTTTCAAAGTAAATGAGAAAATTGAAACAAATTGGCAAAAATATTTTTTTTTTCTGTGAGAAACTATGGAAAGCATTTTTGTCGTTGTTTTGAAAATTTTCGTAGGAGGTTTGAACCCTAAAAATCCACCCCTTAAATACGGCCTTGATAATAATAAGAATTACAAAAACAGAAAAAAAAAACATAAAATTAGTCGATTTATCTTTTTTTTTTTCACTATCTTTTGATTACATTTAAAGACACACTTCGATGGGCACCAACAGAATAACAAGTAGGGGGATGCACCCGAACCGAAAAAAGAAATTAGCAAAAAAAATTTTTTTTCTGAAAAAAATAGCAAAAAATACTCTTCGGTAAAATAAAATTCTTCACTTGAAAAAAGCAAAAAAAAAAAAAAAATTACTAAGAAAAAAAAAGAATCGTTGAAAAATATTTACAAAAAAAAAAGCGAATAAAGAAACTTTTTACAAAAAAATTACTAAAAAAAATCGATCAAAATATTTTTTATCATTATTATAATTTTTTTCACAAAAAGCCAGGCGTGCAACCCTTGCACCCATGCGTACACCTTTGAATGTTTGAAATTAAAAATTACTGTCTAACATTTTTTCGCGAGACCTCCGTCGAATCTGCGCACGCGCCAAGTCTCTTCTGACTTTCTCGAAATAGGGGGGAAATGCAACGAGGAAGTAGCAAGCGAACAAAAACTGAAGCCCTCGAGAAGTGCGCATCCTAAATCTATCTTCCCTTTTTCAAATGGAAGCGACCATGGCTGCCATGCGCACAATACGCAAACAGACAGTATATGTATACAGCGTGTCTGCGTTTCATATGCATCAGCTACATTTTTGCAATCGTTAGTCCTAAACTAAAAGCCAGGGTAACTTTTATGATAGCCCCTCCAAAGGATCCTATGATTTCCCACTATAACAATGGTACTCAACCTACGGTTGGCGAAGATAGTTCTTACCGCCCCGCTGTTATGTTCAATGATTGGAACCGAATGCTATGTCATGAAACATGAAATCTTCCAAAACAGTTGATCATCTTTCAGAGACGGATACAAGAAAGAGACGATCCCGTGAGGAATTATCCAGGCAATGTTTCAATGTTGAAGTTCTAGAAACGCAATTTTGTAGGAGTTTTAGGGCTTAATTCAAGTAAAACACGGACGATCGCAACTCACCAATGCAATCGCAAATCCCCAAATTTGGATTCAAGTGAAACGTTACAATCGCTACGAGATGCGATTGTATCGTAATTCGACTTCCAGTAGCGATTGCAATTTTGGTCTATTGCGATCGCCTCGAAGCGATTGCAATGGTGTTTCACTTGAATTCGGCCCTTAATGATGCCGGGGAAGGAAGTTTGGTTTCGAAATTAAAGGGCGAAACCTTTGTCATCAATATTTATAAACCAGAAAGGAGAGTAAAATGTAAGTAATAAAAATTAATCGCCGCTCCTTTGAAAAATTTCTGGATCCACCCTTATCCTCTTTATTCGGTAGGAGTCATACCACGACAAGTGAACTTGTGGTCCCTACCCGACCATTTCTGATTTGGATTAAATTTTACAGAAGTGCAGACATACCTACGAAAGTTACCTGTGCAAATTTTTGGCTTCCAAGATCCAAATCGGAAGGATCTAGGATCCCTTAAAAATGGGATCCAAAATGGCGGATAAGCTTCGTGAAACGAGTTGCAAAGTTTAGGCTAAGGTTGGAAAAAATTTTGTCACACTGGAATCCTAAAATTTTTAGAGCTTCAAGTACATTTAGTTGTTAATATGCATCAGCATTTTTGTGAGGTTGAGCTTATTAGATTTTGTAATGTATGTCTTTGTATGCAAACTTGCGAAAAAAACGCGGTGAGCAATTTTGATCCTGGATTTTAGGTTTTCATAAATTTTTGACAAAAAATTCAAAGGTTCACATTTTGTAGTTGTATTGTAAAAAAAAAATTGTTTTTAATGTTTTACAGATGCAAAGCTGAAAAAAAAAAAAAAAAAAAAAAAATCGTAAAAGATATTGTCATCCAACCTTTGTCTTAAGTTCAATTCGCTATAGCCCAGGTTTATCACCTCTTCCACCGTTGTTTCCTTGGCACCATTAGACAGAAGAGTTTTTCCTATCAAAATAAGTTTTTTTTATCGATGGTGTTCTTTCAGATAAAGATGAAAAAATTAGCTTGAAGTGCTAAGTGTTATAAAGAATTGGCATAATTAGGCCAAGAATGTAGAAAAATTTATTACAGTACAAGTCTAAATATTTAGGAACTCTAAGTACATTTGGTTGTTAATAGGTTCGAATAATTTTCAGGTTCTAATAAGTTTTTGCGTAGCATACATGTAAAGCATTGACAAAATTCTATTTTGGATCCCAATTTTTGAGGGATCTTAAATCCTTCAGATTTGGATCTCGGAAGCTAAAAACGTGCACGGGTTAGTTTCATAGGCATGTCAGCACTGAACCTTTGTAAAATTTAATCCCAATCGCAGATGGTCGAGTGGGGACGATTTGAAAAATTGGCCGAGTTGACGTAATGATTCGAGTAAGATAGTTAGAAATTAGTTTCTAAAAAACAGATGGAACGTTCGTATTGATAAAATAAGCATCTAGTAATGACAGCAGTAATTTCTGCTTTGTAATGTTTTTTCCTTTTGCATGTTTTCCAGTGATATCAAGAAAACATTTAAATATGTTTACATTTTCTCAGTGTTTTGTCACACGAGATTCAACTAAATATAAGTTGCGAGCCTCTGGTAAAAAGAGGTTGGGCGCAGCTGCAATGTACAATAGGGTGTGCCGAAAATGACTTTTTTTTTTTTTTGTATTTCGATGATGGGTAATTGCAGAAAAGGTGCCATTGGGGAGCACAGAAAAAAAATTTGAAATTTTTTGGTCAATTTTTTGATCTGCCGTAATCGCGTTAAAGTTTGAAAAAAATGCCGTTTTTTGAGATTTTTAGGAAATTATTAAAAAAAAAAATTTTAGCACCCAATATTTCAAAAATTCATCATATATGACAAACAATGCTATTTTAAGACAAATGCCCCGAAAACAGCATTTTAACGTTTTGACAAAATTTATTAAAAAGGTATAAAAAACAGGAAATTGCCAAATCTTCTACGCATTTCTGGAAAAGGAAGCCATTATACACAGACCTCAAAATTTTTATCGGATTTCTATGCCCCTATGGCATTTTTTTCGCCTTACCCGTTATCGAAAATAGAAGAAAATTTCTTTTAATAATTTGCTAAAAATCTCGAAAAAACTACATTTTTTCCAAACTTCAACGCCATTGCGTCAGATCAAGAAATTGACCAAAAAATTTCAATTTTTTTTCTGTGGACTTTGTTCTCCCTATGGCACCTTTTGCGCAATACCCATTATCGAAATAAAAAAAAAAGTCATTTTCTGCCCATCCTACTGTATAATAAGCTTTTATAAGAAAAGATAACATATTTCTTATCTTCCATTCCGTTGTTTATGCAGAGTATTAAACTATGCGTAAATAAGTAAACAGAAACACTTCTTACTAAACAGTATTTTTATTTCAGGTACTATGTATCATACTTTTTTCAAATTTAGTATTGACAAGTTCGTTGGTGATATTTTAAATGTGATAAAATACTATCAACATAGATCAAGAAGTTGATTTGGTTATCAATTGTTAACATAAGTTTTCTGACATACATACAAACAAGATAGCAGCTACACTTATCAACTTCTTTTTTTAGATGCATGAGCTCAAACGTGAATGCGAAGTCTCAAGTAGGCAAGCGAAATTATTTTTTCAGATATTTCATTTCGTCGAAGAATATTTTGCATCTATAATCACTAAACACTCGTTCCACAAAAATATTATTCCTTTTTTCCCTTTTGTCTTTTAAATCATTATGTTGTTTTTTAACAAGATGAAGTGCTCTGATAGAGTATTTCTCAACCTCAACCTATTTGACGCACGGTCCGGTGAAGGTTCTTGGTTTTATTTGAAAATTCTTATTTCTTTTTCACCAAAAAATCCCTTTTTTTTCGTCCTTCGTGTTTGATGTACGGTAACCCTTCGTTATATCGCTCCTTCGGTTATACTGTCGGTCCCGCTTAAACGAACACTGTCGGTTCCAAGAAATATTATTCAATTAAACGGGGTATTCAATTAAGCGGGGATCTTTAACATTACGTCTATGGTATCGGTTCCGAGATATTTTACGGGGTATTCATTTATCCGTTACCTGATTAAGTGGGGACGACAGTATCGCGCTTTTCCCTTGTCTCCTGAAAAATTACAATTTATTTTAAAGATGGTTTCACATTGGACATCACTGGAAAAAAAATTTCAGAAAAGGTATTTTCTTTTAGTCAATAAGAAAATCAGGTATGTTTTCCATGCATCCAAATTTATTGCAGTTAAAACTGAATCAATGTAAAAAGAGTAATTGTTAAGTTAATTTTGCTTTATTTTTATTAAGAAAATAGAGTCCGAACTTGAAGATAAACTGATCTTTTTATAGGTGCACTTGTCATTTATTTGTACGTTAATTAAATCGTCAATTTTTATTGTCTCGGTTAGATTGCATTTTCGGACAAATCGTGCTTTTTCTTTGTCTCCCGACAAGCGCAATAACGAGGGGTTGCTGTAATAATTATATTAACGAATAAAATATTAGTAGGGGAATGTGAGGCAAAGTGAAATAGTTAAGTTTACTTACCTTCTTCAAAAGGAATGAATGGGAAATTTGTTCTATAAATTATTGTACATAAAGAAGGAATAATGTATTTTGCAATACAATTTTTGATGAGATATAATTTTTATCTTTGGCAGTTATTTTGTACTTTCAAAAAAATGTGGAAAGTTTTTACCTCAAAAAATCATGGGGCAAAGTGAAAAACAAAATATTTTTGCTTTAAAAAATTTTCTGTTCGACGATTAACAGTGATTTTCATCAAATAAATGCTTAAGTAAACAAAAAAATATATATATATTATTGGAAAAGAAACGAGTAAGTAAAGAGAATAAATTTAAAAAATGCGAAATACGCACGTGATGTAATAAATGAATGAATAAGTACAAACGAAATGATCTATTTCACTTTGCCCCGGTTGCAATTGAAAAAATACATTGAGCATTTAAAATCAAAACATGTCTAATAAAAACTAAATAAGGACTGCACTGGGCATCAGTAATCTCAATTTCTAGTTCAAATGAGAATTATAAAAATTTGACCATTTAATAATAACAAGAAATATTTTTGAAAAACCAAGTATATTACAAAAAAAGTATCAAATTTTGAAGACGGCTTGTGTTTTTTTCTTTTTTTTGATTATTGGAGCAACCTATTTTTTGACAGGAATCAACTATTTGTCAAGGAACTTAGTTAAATACATCTAGATATGTGGCGCTAAAAACTGAAAATATTTTACTATTTCACTTTGCCCCGCTATTTCACTTTGCCCCACATTCCCCTACTATTACTTCCTTATTGTTATTATTAGACTCTTTTTTTTTTTTTAACAAGGATTTTTTTTTTTTTTTTTACGCAGACAGGGAAAAATCTTCGAGAACTGGGCTAATTTTCCCGCTGACCGGTTCCGGACTGAAAATCGCTGCTCTAATGATTGAAAAGATATATTTTTACTTCTGAGACATTTCAGAAGTAAATAATACGACCTAGGATCATGAAATGAAAGCACTTTCAAACCCTATTTGATCTCAGCTGCATTAAATACTGCACAGTAGAACTTCGTTCATCCGGCCATCGTTTTTCCGGATCTTCAGTTAATCCGGATCAAATTTATAGAGTATATATAAAAAATATTCCTGTTCACACAAATAATTATTTTGAATTTTGATAGCTAAACTATAAGTGCGCCAAACATTTGCTTTTATTTTGGTTAAATGCACTGCTCTTGTATAGATCGCGCATAATCCGATACTAAAATTTACTGTCCCACAGCTGAACTATAAATAATATATTATTTGATTGTCTGGTTAAAATATGATCAGTTAAACCTCTTTTAGAAGAAAATGTTTCTCTTGTAAAATTAAGAGCTTTTAAAACCGGAAGACTATTTTAAAGCACAGTATTTTAAAAGTTACAGTTTCGATTTAAGAAGTTTAAATTTTTTCCAGTGTTTAATCACCATGTTTTATTGGTAATTGTGTTATAAAATGTGGTACAAAATCGGAAATATCTCAAAACTGGACAAGCTTGTAGTAAAAATTAAATTTTCCATACAGCGTATCAGTGTTCCATGATCAAGAAAAACTAGTTTCATTAATAAAATAGTAATTAATTGTTGTTTTCTTTAAATGAAGAATGAAATGAAGATTAACATGTGTCTTAAAATAATTCAAGAAACGGATCTTTTTTATGAACACAGCCTACTATATATTTTTAAAATTATTTTTTCTTTTTTATTTTCCTTCTCCCAAAAACTTAAAATTGAGATTGAAAATACATAGAAATGATTCGTTTATACAGACATGTTTTTAATTTTAAAAATTAATGAATTAATATTTTTTCCTCATTCTAACCCTCTCCTAAAAATATTGACAGCCAAATTCAAGAAAAAACAATTGTGATTGAAACATGGCTTTGTGGATGTTGTCTTCCACAGAGCTATAAATTGCATTAACCGCATTTATAGCTCAAAACTTATAAAGAATTATCTTTGCACAAAATCATTTAAACCCAAAATTTCATTATTGATTTCTCAAAACTACTTTTTCTTTTTCAAAAAATGAAAGCATATTGTTGACATTTCCAAGCGTTTAAAAAGGAAAAGTAATTACCTTTGCAAACAAAACTAGATAATTAAAGAAGAAAAAAATAATTTCTGCAAAATTTTCACTGAAGAGAAAGACGGAAATGTCAGAAAACTACAGTAAACAGCTTCCAAATTGCTTATCGGTAATAATTAAATGTTCGTTTGTCACGATAGCGCTATCAACATGTCTAATTATTCTGGAAAACCGTTCCTTCGTTGATGAGAAATGCGATTTTAACAACTTGGCGACCGTCTCCCGTCGTATCTCCTTGGAAATAGCTCCGCACAACTTGGCGACGTTTCAAAATTGGCAAACCCTTCGAGCCGCCCACAAGTGATACGGTCCAGATGTGTCGGATCAAATGTTTTGGGTCTCTCAGCCGCGTTTGGCGATCTGGTGAAACACATTGGAAGATATTAAAGAACAGCCTGGGTTTCTCAATGTAGGTACGTAAAATATTTCATGTATATCTTAAAATTTATTCTTTCTTTGAAGAGGGTGATTGCATTTCAAAAGTCAAATGGGGAATAATCATTAAATTAGTTTTAAAAAACGAAAAAATACGCTTTTAGCTGCTCTTATAATAATACATCAACATATAGTATAAGAAATATAGTTGATAAAATATAGTTTATCCTTTAGTATTAGTAATAGTAACGAATGTATCACTTTTATATTTGCAAAGAGCGTGACTTTTATCTTTTATTCTAAGGTCCCTATATAGGGACGAGCCGGCACATCTAGATTAAGTTTCACCACTTTGGATCCAGCGCGTGTTTGAGTGTTTGAGTGATTGTCTTTTCTGGCCTGAATCGCATTTTGATAATTTTTCACTGTGAGAAATTATTAGCGGCACGTGAATTTGGCAAAGCTTAGCAATGTGCCGCTAATAATTGCTCACAGTGAAAAATTACCAAAACGCGATTACTGGCCAGAAAAGACAACCACTCAAACACAAAAACACGCGCTGGATCCAAAGTGGTGAAACTTAATCTTGATGCGCCGGCTCGTATATATAGGGGCCTTAGTTTCGGCCTGTCTATATAGCGGCTTTCATTTTATTCAGTTACATACAAATAATTGAAACACTTATAATAGTCCTATATCAACATGTAATATAGTTAAGCCTTCAGTATTAACAATAGTATTAAATATGTTACTTTTATATTAGCCAAGAACGTGAATTTTATCTTTAATTCAGAGCTACATACATACCCACAATTGAAACAAATAAAAGCGTATTAAAAATGCTGTTTTCTATATGTTATTGCAATTAAAATTTTTATAAATAAACTTATTCCACCTTGGAAAAAAAATGTCTTTCATGAGGGAAAACAATCTCTATTCGGTAAAGCAGAAAATAAAGTTTTTATTTATTGAAAAGGAAGAAAAATAAATACTCTTTTGTTCGTAAAAAAAATCTATTGTTTCTGAGAAGTGCTTGAAGAAATGCTGTCCAACAAAAACTAAATTAAGTTGTAAAAATTGCAGCTGAATATGAAGAACCAAACCACGCGTGTGAAATATCAAGAATAAATGTTTGAACTTTGTTACCGTTCCTTAAGGCAATTGAGATCATGATCAGTTAGATATTACAATTTGAATATTGATTTTAAGAGATCATTAATTATACAATTAAGTTTCAGCAAAAAGAAAAAAGTTATTTTATTTAAATTTTTGCCATTATAATAATTTTAATGCGCAAAATCTTAATATTAATAAATTTAGTACACTGTAGGAAAAATAAAATACTTTTTATTTACCGAGATATATTTTACAAAAGTTACATTAAAAGTTAGATATAAGTATTATACGATTTTTCTTACAATAAAAAAATGGAGTATAAAATTTATTCATATTTGAATGCATAAATTCATATTTTGAAAATGAAATTGAATTTCAGACAGAATTGGAGACATGCAATTTTCGGAAATTTAGAATCGGTGGAAAAAGCAATCTTCTTTGTTTTTTCTCTCTCTCTCTCTCTATCCTGGAAAAATTTGAAAAGTAACAAAGTTGTGATTTTTTTTTACGTCCTAAACATTTAAAAAATATAAAATCCATTTTTTCTTTCCTTAACAGAGATATACTTCAAAAGAATACACTGTTTAAAAAGTAAAATTTTTATTTTATAGCTAATAGCTTTTCTCGATCAAACACAAAAATTATTCGAACTGTAATTATTTAAATCATCCGTCAACCATTAATTTGGGATAGGATATGGTATTTGTAAATTATTTAATCAGTTTTGCCTAATTTAGTTTTTATTATTATAATATTCACGCACACAAAATTGTTTTTTATAAATTGCTAAAATTTGAAACACAAAGTTGCTTTTTTTTGTTTTTTTACAATGTTGCCGACATACATTAAATGGCTATAGATTAAACTTAAAACTTTTCCACTAATTAATGTAATTCTGTCCTGCATATAAATTTAGGTTAATAAGAAAAGTAGCAAATAATATTTATTATATACGAGAAATTAAACTATCTTATAGCTTCCTACTTTCTCAAAATTAGTGTTTTTACATGTAAAACTGCACACACACACACAAAAAAAAAAACTTTGTAATGTAGATGTTATAACTTCTTCAACTACATTATTTTAGGTGAGAAATTTCATATCGTTCGATTTTTCGTTTTGAAAATAAACCCTTTCGGAAAAAAGTTTTTTTCCCCGTTGATTTCCGTTTTTTCTCCCAACAATTTTTACCTTTAATCCGAATACCAAATTTTGTGAGGAGGCGGAAGATGAAGTCTTACACCTTTTCATATCACCCAACTGCAGAAAAATTAAAATATGTTTTTCCGTTGTGTTATATTTTTAAGAAATAAGGTCCAAAATCGACACTTCAATTCCAAGATTACTTTTCTGTCACAACATTTTCTGCTATTTTTTCTTCGTGTATTACGGTGCAATTTTTGAAAGATTAAGATTCTTTTTTTGTTGTTCTAATGAAATTAAATAAAATTTCTTGAAATATTGATGTTTTTTCAAAAATATAACGTTTAAAAACGCGGAGTGTTCAACTATACGGCACTGAAGTTCGAAAAGAAAAAGAAATTTAAAAAAAAGTAATAATCCTCGACTGCGAAAACTTATATTTCTTACAAAAAAATTTCATTTTTTATAATATACTAGCTTATTACCCGGCGTTGCCCGGGTGCTTATTAATACAACATAGCTTCAAACAAAAATATTTGAATGAATTCTATCCACATGGGCAAAAAAAAAATTACATCAATCTGTCTTTTTCATAATTCCTCTAATAGGAGGATCAAAAAATGTTCCCCAAAATTAGAATTAAATATCTGTTGGCACCTGTAATTTTTCTGCTTCATACAATATTTGTGCCAATGTTCCAAGGTAATTAGAACATGAATTATCATTGTTTTTAACTTATTTCATGCTAAAATGAAATAGGTGAGCCTTAAATTGATAATTCATTGTTAATCATATTTAAATGTGTGAAAATGTTATCAATCGGTATGCTTAAAGGCTTATCTCTATTACTCTATTCAAAATTGAAAGAAAACGGCTGTTTTGAGACAAACAATTTGAATGTTGAGCTTTTTGGATTTTTTCAAAATTTCAAAACCTCGCCTTTGTGAATTCTAGTGCATCAAGGAACCTCTGTGTCAAGTTTGATGAAAATCCTACGAAAACTGGATTTGTATATATAACAAACATACATACAAATATACATACATCCATTTTTATGTGTATAGATTAAACAGTTAAACTTTAAAGAAAGTGCACTGTATCAGTTTCAATTTTTATGTAGACGACAAGGGTCGTTATTATTCAACCGCGACGAAATGGCCGGTGTCAATCAAATGAGAAAACGAGTCTATTCCTTAAAATAGGTAGAGAAGGAAGAAACTCCAGTGTGCCATATTTGCATGTTTAGCGACATTTTGGCGAAGTGATAAGTTTTATGAAATATTGAATAGTTCTTCGAGCCACACCTGCATTTGGCGAGGAAGTGAAAACAAGTCTTTGCTTTCTTTATTGCAACCCTTATGTTACCATTTTGTTTTTAAATTTAAATGAAAAGTTGGAGGCGCTGCAGTCAATGGCCAATGGCTGCGGAAAGATATAGAACCAAGACCCACCTACTTTCTTGTATCCAATGAGAAATCTTTCTCGATTGTGCAAAAATTAAAATAGGTTCCTCTTTGGCCAATGTCTCAAATTGGGAGACCAATTAAAGGTAAGCAAGGTGACGTATTCAAGCTTTATAACCAATGCCGCAATTGTGAATCCCATTGCTCAATTTTCATCTGCGTATCACCCCTTCCTAAAAATGGACAATCCTGAAAAAAGGAGGAGTCACAGGCCAACTCTGCGAAGTTGAATAATATAACAAGTGTTAGACTGAAGTAAATAACACCTTAAGTGGCTGTTTGTTAATTGCGTGACTCTTTTTTTTTTTTCAACATTTTTGACCCCTCTCTCGCTCTTTGTCACACTTCACATAATCCCTCTTTTCCCTTTACATGTTAAGTTATACAGGGTGTCCACTCCTATCGTGGACCAATAGCTAATTTCTTAACCGTTAGAGAAAAGCATATAGTTCATTTAGGAAAAAATCTCTAAATTACGAAAGGAATTTTGGGTCTATTCAATGTTTTTCAAAAAATCAAATTTTGAAAGAGTTACAAAATTTAGATTTTTATACAGCCCCCCCAGTCCTATCAATCATATTTAGTAAAACATTCTTGACAGTGCAACGTTTAAAACTGAAAAAAAATCACTCTTCTACCACAAAAATTGACCGAGCTATGGCGTTTTGAAAAATTAAGATTTTGAAGGATTTCGTATACGGTCCCTTCTATAGCGATCTTTCGATGACGTCATGAAATAATGCAAAATCTTGATTTTTCAAAACGTCATAACTCGGTCAATTTTTGTGGCAGAAGAGTGATTTTTTTTCAGTTTTAAACGTTACAGTGTCAAGAACCTCCCCTTCTGAAAGCATTAGGGGAAAGTGGGGTAAAGCGAAATAGCGGGGCAAAGTGAAATGGCAAAATATTTTCACAGTTTGCAACGTCACTTATCAAGCAATATTTTAACAAAGTCCCGCCTAGACATACAGTCTATTTCTGTCAACAAATAGATACTGTCCAACATTTTTTCGCAAAACCTCCGTCGAATCTGCGCACGCGCCAAGTCTGTTCTGACTCTCTCTAAATAGGGGGGAAATGCAACGAGGAAGTAGCAAGCGAATAAAAACGGAAGGCATCGGGAAGTGCGCATCCTAAACCTATCTCCCCTTTTTCAAATGGAAGCGTTCGTGGCTGCCAGGCGCATAATGCGCAAACAGACAGTAGATCTAAAGATCAACGAAAAAATTATACAAGCCCTTTTAAAAATTTGATACACTTATTGCAATATTCGTGCTTTTTCAAAAATATTTTTTGTCACGATACAATTATACATTTTTTGTAATTATCCATTTGAGTATTAATTGAGATCTATTGGTATCCAGTACTATACTTATTTCGTTTATTTTAAGCGAATGTTGACGTTAAATGTTCAATGTAATTTGTCAAGTACACGCAGGGCAAAGTGGATGTGGCAAAGTGAAATAGTTCATCTCGTTTACTTATGCATTTATTTTTTAAATCACGCAGGTATTTCTTTATTTCTTTTAATTTGCATTTTTTTACCTATTAGTTCACTTATTTATTCATTCGTTCATTGATTTTCTTATTTGTTCTTTATTTTATTCACTCATTTCTTTTTATCAGAAATTAATGAGTTCATGAATTTGTTTATTTATTTATTAGTTTCTTTTTTAATTAAAGAGTCATTTATTCATTTGTTTACATGTCCATTTGATGAAAATTACTGTTAATCATAAAATAGAAAATTTTTCATGTAAAAATATTGCATTTTTCACTTTGCCCCATGGCTTTTTAAGGTGGAAAATTTCTACCTCTTTTTGAAGGTGCAAAATAACTGCCAAAAATGAAAAATAATACAGTAGCCCCTCGTTATATCGCTCCTTCGGATATATCGCTCTTTTCTTTTGTCTCCCCCCCCCCCCCAAAAAAAAAACTTTTAGTTCGAAACCATTTTTAAGAAAATATGTAAGGTGCTCAGAAAATGTCTCTTTCTCATTTATTTTGTCATCAATGAACAAAACAAAGGTTCTATTCTTCTGAATTCGCTGAAAAGAAGCATTTGTAGTTCCGCGAACAACGTGCAATTGGAACTCCTTTATCTGACCCAATTGTAAAGAAAAAGCTAGACTTTTTGTTACTTTTGACTGGAAAAAAAAATCTAATGTTCGGATAAATGAATATTTATGTATGTTCACGTATAATTTACTTGCATGCTGGATAGAAAACTATTTTTAATGACCTCGGTTATATCCCCTACTAAAAATCCCCCGTAGAGATCAATAAAAAGAATTGTACGAGGAAATGGCCAACGGATATCAATAGAGCTAAATCAGTAGAGGTCTACTGATATCAGTTGAACAAGATGCTATGGATCTCTATTGATATCCATAGATTCTACGGTTTGTTCTACTGATATCACTAAACCTCTACTGATTTAGCTCTATTGATATCCGTTGGCCATTTCCCCGTACATTTTTTTTATTCTATGTTTCTATGATGCTATGGATCTTTATTGATATCCATAGATCCTACATTTTTATTCTATTGATATCACTGAAAGATGCTATGGATCTTGTTTTGGTCTCTACTGATTTAACAGTATTGATATCCGTCCATTTCCCCATACAATTTCTTTTTATTGATCTCTATGGGTCATTTTTACTAGGGTTAGAACTACTCGAACAAGGTGGTGTGTCATTGCACAAGTGGTGCGCAAAATATCCAGCAGAACAAAATTGATGTATGCTGAAGCATGCACCCACAGCTCGATCATAGTATCCTGACACTACAGCTTCGCCCTTATTGTAGACTCCACAGTTAGGAATAGCCAATGATCGAGCCGGAGGCAAAAATCCTCTTAATGTAGCTAAGATAGCCAACAAACTGGTAGATAAAGTGAATTTATCTGTTTACACGTAATAGCATTAATTAGCCACAGCATAAAGATTTTGTACATATCAGGGCATAACACTACATTGAAGTCTCAAATTTTAATGAATATGCATCGAGACTCATTATGCATCACATGGAGATGTATTGAAAAGACCCTCAAAATGATGTTTCTTAGATTAAAGACAAACTTATTTATGGAACTTCAAATGCTCCATTTTTCACAATGCGCACAATGTACAATTTACACATGAAGAGGCCATTTTTTTTTTTTTTTTTTTTTTTTTGTATCCAGTTTAAAGAATAAAAATGTGTTTTTCTTTAATTATCTTTTTAAAATAATATCTTTGAAATGAATGGTTGAACCATATGTCTGTGATGATTTGAAAGAAAACTATTGATTTTTTTCAAACATAAAGGAAAAAAAATGACTGGCATAATCTATGAATCTGTAATATCAGATTTTAAAAAGTCATAAATTTTATCAGTTAAAATTCTGTGCCTCAGAACCAGACTAACGTAAGTCCATTTTCGTCTTTTTTCGGTAAAGGGGAAAAACGATTGTCGAATACATCGTTTCTCCCCTCTACTGAAAAATGACGAAAATGGACTTACGTTAGTCTGGTTCTGAGGTACAGAATTTCAGTCGAAGTTTATTATTTTAAAATTATAGTTATCTTTATTTACAAAGTTTAAAATCATCTGCTTTTTATTTATTATTATTATTAATAACCTTCCTAGCTCACTAATTTTACCGAGACTTACTACTTAAGTTTAAACTTAATGATTTCATTTCTACAGATATCAATTGGAATTAGTATAACATATCAGATTTCTATTGATGTCAAAGCTTCAAGTGATATCCATTGGGATCAGTATCCTACTGACCAAATTTTTATTGATAACTATAAAGCTTCTATTGATATCCATTGAAAAGCTTTCCTACTGACCAAATTTCTATTGATGTCTATAGGGATTCTATTGATATCCATTGGGATACTTTCCTACTGACCAAATTTCTATTGATGTCTATAGGGCTTCAATGGATATCCATTGAGGCTATGATCAATAGGCTATAGGTATCAATAGCTTCTATCGATACCAATAGAGATATCTATAGAAATCAATTCATATCAATAGATTTTTCTATTGATCTCTATGGGTCATTTTTAGTAGGGTTGCGCTTTCGGACATATCGCGCTTGTTTCTTGTCCCCCGAAAAGCGCGATATAACGAGGGGTTACTGTATATCAACGCAAGTTGTCATACAAAATGCATTATTCAATCTTTATGTACAAAAATTTTTAGAACAATTTCCGATGCGTTCATTTTGAAATAGATCCGCTATCTTAACTATTTCACTTCGCCCCACATTCCCCTACGCCTACATCATTTGTGGTCGACTTCTATTACGTAGGGGCGCCGGCAGAATCCTATGCAGTACACCCGCATGTAAATCAGAAGACAACAAATCTAGTTTTTTTATGAATTTACTTTTAAATAGGGGAATGTAGGGCAAACTGAAATAGTTAAGTTAGGAAATTGTTGAAACAAATATCGTTGAAGTGTTATTTTTCATGTTTTGCACCTTCAAAAAAAGGTGGAAATTTTTCACCTCAAAAAAAAAAAAAAAAAAAAAAAAAAAAAAAAAAACGAGGCAAAGTGAAAATTAAAATATTTTTGTTATGAAACATTTTCTATTTGATGATTAACAGTCATTTTCATCAAATGAATGCGTAATAATGAATAAATAAATAAACAAATGAATTAACTAATGTATGAGAAAAATGAATGAGTGAACAAAATAGAGAATGAATAACAAAATAAGTGAATGAGTGAGTGAATAAGTGAAGTAAGAAATAGAAGAATGTGAATAAATTAATAAATGAAGAAGTACGTACGTGATTTAGAAAATGAAGGCATAAGCAAACGGAATGAACTATTTCACTTTGTCCCGCGTGCACTTGACAAACTACACTGAACATTTAAAATAAAAACAAGACTAAGATAAACTAAATAAGGACTGCACTGGACATTAGTGAATCTCAGTTAATAGTTAAACTGATAATTACAAAATTTTTATCATTTTATAATTTCAAGAAATGTTTTTGAAAAATCACGAATGTTATAACAAAGGCATCAAATTTTGAAAACTGCTTGTATAATTTTTTTCATTGATCTTTGGAGCTATTTATTTTTTGTCAGGAATCAACTATATTTCTAGGAGCTTAGTTAAAATATTGCTAGATAGGTGACACTGCAAACTGTGGAAATATTTTACCATTTCACTTTGACCCACATACCCCTAATTATTGCTATTTTATTTATTTTTTAATGTTCATTGCTTTTTAACTTTTTTCGTTAATTATTATTTTGTTTTGTTCTTTCTTTAATTTTAATTTTTATTACTGAATTTTAATTAGTTAATTTTTGTTCATTTATAATTTTGTCATTTATTAAATAAAATCTAGTCTATTATTTCGCTTGAATTTTTTTAATTGATTTAATTTAATTTTTGAGATCCACGGGGATGAAAGTGAATTTAATATTACTTTCTTTTAATATTAAAAAAAAATTATTATTTTTACAAAAGCCAAGGAGGTGCAAGCGCAGTTTTAAAAGATCACTAAAATGTGCAACACACAAGATCCGAATATAAAAGCAGTGTGCTGAATCCATTCAAAACAGAACAACGTCAACAGCAAGACGGAATCTCGCGAAGTTCTTGGCGTTAACTCAAGTCTAGGTTATTGCCATTATCTGTAAGCCAAGCCGATATTCTTGATTTTTACACCCATGTTTCTGCTGCAATTCCTATAAGCACGTGCTTTGAGATTTCGATAATGCTGGAAATTTAGAATACTTTTCTTTGTTTAACTTATCATAGAAATTTTTATTTTGTTTAATGCAGGGTTGGGTTTTTAACATAGAAAACTGGTTTTTGACATGACGTGTCAAAAACTATTCAAAAACTGTCAAGAAATCTGTCGAAAACTGTCAAAAACTGATATTAAAGTCAAATACAGTCCTTTTTGACGTGTTTCATGAACACATTTATTTTCTCTCCTGATGCAGAAAATTTTTAAAGTATAATTTTTACATCATATTAATGTTAATTATAAATTATGAATTATTTTGTTTCCATCGTCATTTGATTTGCAAAGTTAATTCTGCCCCTTGAAGCAATAAAACAAACGTCAGATTTTGACCAAATTTAGTCATTAAGTTTTGCCAAAACCGGGCATTGGTTACAGGTATTCCAAGGCTTAAAATTTTTGTTTTTTTCCAACAAAATTTGACTTTGGCTGTTGTTGTTCAAAAATATTTTGGTGATACAATTTTTATTTATTTTTTTTTATAAATTTTTTGTGAAGTAATTAGTATAGGGTCAGGTGGGATAAAACGGGTCGAAAAAGAGCAATTTTACAATCAGGCTTTGACAGCGAAAAATGCTATTGATTCAACCAGTGAATAAACTGTTCAGGATATGCAAATGATTCTTCCTCATGGCATTTAAAGTGAATTATCTCGGAAAAAACTAAATATTGTTTCTGATAAATAAGTTATAAAATGTGTTGTCAATGGATTCATTTCACGGCATAGTGTGGGATAAAGTAGATCACTACTGGGGTAAAATGAGTCATGCATTAAAGGATTTAATTTCATGATTTATTGAGCAGTATTTTTATACTTTTATTAATTAAATAAGAAAACAATTAGTATATAAACATTTCTAGAAAGCAATATTGTCCTCTTGGTTCATCTCAGGGTGAGGAATGTCTAGCACTGTTTACGATGCATTATACTTCCAAACGTCATCTCTCTCCGGAAACAAAAAGCTTTCACTGTATTTTTAAATTTTATTGCACGTTATTCTACAATTTGGGAAAGGATGACGGCATGTAAATATACTTTTTTGACATTTTCTTTAAAAGAATTAACTTGTTCCCACTTCACTTTCCAGCTGTTACAGGTTGCTATCAATGCACTTTGATTCTGTTATAAATGTCTTTTAAAGAAAAGGCTTATTCATTACTATTTAGTTTTGTGTCTGGTGAGTCAGTTTAATTGATTTTTTTAGAAACTCTTTAGACTTTTTCAGTACGCCATCTTTTCAATATTTTCGAGCTTGTTAAAATTGATTTATACTGTTAATTTCTACACCATGAAAAGTTACGTTTTTCTACTTCATACTTCGAAATAAAAAAGATTTAGAGTGCGACTAAATATAATAGGTAAATGGAAAGATACCAATTTTATTTAAGTCTGTAATTCTACAAATTAAACTAGACAAATGTTTACCCCATACTTTTAACTTTGAAAAAATAAAAGATAAAACGTTTTTTTTTTTTTAAGGTGTCTTTAAATTTGAAAAGTTTTCGAGCATTTCCTAATAACGCCACCTGCGCTATCTTTCTTTCAAGGAAAAATCAATTCAAAAAAATTAACCTGTTTTTCGCCGTACAAGCTAAAGTTGTAATACCGAAAAATGATTGGTTTCTTACTTTGTGTTCTCGTGGTTGCTAGGATGCAGGAGCTGTTCAAGCGAGGAAATAGACATCTCTAATAACTGACAAATCGTTCTCATACTTGTCTTCGTATTGGAACGCAGAGGGAAAAGTAAAACACCTTTTGATTAACAGTCAGATAACTCGTACGTAAATATATGTTGTAGCAAATTATGATATTCACATGAACCAGGGCCAAAAGCAAGGGGAAAGGTTTTTGAGGTTTAAAGCCCCTCCGAAATGTTCCAAAAGGATTTCCCATTGTGCATCTTGTTAAAAAATGTTATTATTTTTATAAATTTTACTGAAGAATGTTATTAGCATTATTGGAAAATTGTATAAACTCAGTGCTGTTTCTGCAATATTTATTTTCATTGTAATTGTTGTGGATATCGATTTTGTAATCATCATACAAGTCATGTAATGCACACTTCAAATTTTTCCCCCCACTTGAATACATACTTTAACTTTTGCATTGCTCATGTCCATGCTCTTAAAGCAACAGCCCAAGTATTATATTTTAAGAAAATCCATTAGAATATAGAAATGAAAAAAAAATATATATATACACTGCAAAAAAAGCTATTGCTTGAACAGTATAATACTGGCAGTAGAGGTTCCAGTTTAAAACTGTAAAAGCCCAGTAATAAACTGTAAAACTAGCTATTTTACAGTTTATTACTGTCAAACTAACAATTTTACAGTTTATTACTGTAAAATTAGAAATTTTAGCAGTAATTTAACTGTATTATGCTGTAAAAACCACAGTATAATACTGGCAGCAGAGGTTCCAGTTTAAAAACTGCAAAATGCTCCGTAATACACTGAAACTAGCAATTTTACAGTTTATTACTGTAAACAAGCATTTTTTATAGTTTACTACTGTAAAATTAACAATTTTGCAGTTCAAAAACATCTATTTTTATAGTGTAGATTTCTCACGAAATGCGTTTGGTAAAACCCTCCATAAAAAGTATAGTAACCGCTCTGATGTGATTATTTTCATACCCTGAGCTTTGATCTTGAACAGTCTATTTAAGTTAAGAATAAGGTTGAGCTGCACTAAAAGGAGAAAGAAATTCAATTTTTCAACTTGAGGTCCTTCCAGGCCCGTCATTTAGAGGGGTCCGGGGGGGGTCTATTGCCCCCCCCCCTGGCTTTGAGAAATCAATGTATTTTCATATAAGTGGGCGTGGTTTTTATGTTTTCCGATGAAATTGCATCGTGTTTGGACCCTTTGCCCCCCCCCCCCCTAGAAAAACTTAAAATGACGGCTCTGGGTCCTCCCTTTCTTTTGCATGAATTGAAACATACGATTTTGGGCATTGTGTCCAAGACGGAACTCTCTGAGAATAATAGAATATGAAATTTTTGACTGGTTTGTGACTGTTTGTTAGAGAATGGAATAATTTCTCCTTTCACCCCAGGGGGGGACATAAGGGGTGACAGAACTTCTGTAGGAATGTTTGAGTTGTTGTTTTTCAAAAATGTTAAATAGGTGCCCTAGGAACTATTTTGGACTCGGGTGGACATTCGCCACTTGGTGCGTTTTTCTGCTATGACGTCATCAAAGATGGCGGTATCTCTCATAAATCTATATAAATGCCCAGCACTTCTGTAGGAAATTTAAATAGAGAGAATTTCTTTTCAAAAATGTTTAGTAGGTGTCCTAAAAAGTATTTAGACTCGGGTGAACATCCGTCTCCTGGTACATCATCATTTCCTGTTATGACGTCATCAAAGATAAAAAAACGATTTTATTACAATTTATTACCAAATAAAATCATGTCTCTTTTTCCCCATAGAGACTATCTGATAAACGAGAACATCCCATTTATTTTCCCATACAGTCAATGTATAGGAGGTAGGCTCGTGGCGGATCACGGTTGATATTCAGCTGGGGGAGGGGTGGGGGTTAAAACTCGAAGTGGTGTAACAACTTATTTTTATTTTTGTGGCGTAGTAAATGTTTAAAGTAAAAGGCAAGAACAAATTACAACTAAATTTGTGTAAAACTTGCCCTGCACATGTTACATGTGTGCACGTGTGCCCCTGCACACGCCCTCCCAGCATTAATTCTAAAATTTTCATCACCAATATATATTATTTATATATTCAATTTATCAAACTGCAGCAGAGCACATTATTGCTATGAGGGTGCCGTATGTGCATCTGGGGCAAGTTTTACACAAATTCAGTTGTAATTTGTTCTTACTTTTTAATTAAAGTATTTGCTACGCCACAAAAATGCAGAAAAATAAGTTGTTTCTGAAAATTGTACGAACTTCGAGCTTGGAGAAACTTAAAAGGTTTTTTTTTTCTTTCTAAAGATGTGTGTCTCAGCGAAACGAAAACTCTCAAAATCTGTTTTCACTTTTCTGACCTTGGTGCAGGGGCGGCCCTAGCAGTTTTGCCGCCCCGGACAAAAATGCAAAATGCCACCCCTCTTAAAGTTTGCAAAGAAATAAATTGCTTAATGCTTATAAATACAACTTAATAAATAGATGTTGCGAATTAAAAACTGTGACAAAATAAAATCCTATATTCAGGGTCGGATTTAAACCGAATATCGCCCTGAGCTAATTTAGATATTGGGCCTCTTTTGTAGTCAATAAAAAAAATTGCAGACTTTTTTGTCCTTTTTTTTTTCGATGTTTCAGAAGCTCTTGCCCCCATCCCCCTCCCGATTTTGCACTTCATACTGTCTTTTTTTTTTTTTTTTTTTTACTCACCTTGGAGAGGGATGAGTATGAGGAAAATGAAGCAGTGACTATTTTTCATAAAGTATAGAATAGTTACAAATTCAGGGGGTTGGGGCTTCCTCCCTCGGGAAAAATTAGGAAAAATAAATATAAAATTCTGCGTTTTGAGGCCTTATAAAATGTAACTAAGACAACAAAAATAGCAGGAGAGAAACAGTCCTTTTTAAGGTTATACCTTCTTTTGCAAACTAAAATCAATTTAAATAAAAATTGCTTGTGCTTGTGGTTCTATAAATCGGTGACATTAATCGACAAGGAAAAAGAGCTTGGGAGGAGAAAAGAAAAATGACATTGGCTTTCGATACAAAGTTAGTGCTAGATCGTCGCTTCAATCCACCGACTAATAGACCAGGCGCTGGAGGGGGTTGAGTATGCAAAATATGAGGACCGCATTTTGACGATGGATTTTAGTTGAGGAAAGCTCATAGATTAACAATATGGATGTTGCCAAGCTGAATTCTGGTGCAGTTTTTTTCAATCCCCCTCCTAACGGTCACAAGGAAAATCGATGGAGTTCATACGAAAAAGTAAATTTATTGATGACTTTGGTCATAATTTTAGTTATTTCGAACAGTGGAAGTGATGGTAGGTTGTTTTTAATTAAATATTCGGGGTATATGTTGTGAAAAATCGATAATTTTGGGAAAAATTCGCTATTTTTCTCAAACATTTACGCCTAATGCCTTCCAAAGTACTTTTTCTTAAAATTGTTATTGTCGAAGTTGTAGAGCTTTCATTTTTCTTCAATTTGATATGCTACTTTGCAATATTTCATTAAACCAATCAAAAGTTATAGAGTTTCAAACACGCACCTTCGTGCTAAAAATGGAGCACTTGCACAAAAATCAAACTGACGCAAAAGGATCGCGCGCTTCCTCTTTCCTCAATGAATTCGACAATCCTGATTAGCAATGAAGAAGTTGCTATGGATTACTGCAAGACAAATGATGTCACGCTTCAAAGGGGACCCCCTTCCCTTAATTCTGGGGGTTCCGTTCGTGAAATTGTGACTTTGTGACAAGGGCGAGGGAAAGAATAAAGAGAAGTTTGACGTCTACCATTTTTAAATGAAAATATGTTCATAAAAAGTAGCTTAAGAAAAGTACTTAATGAAAAAGGGAGAGGGGTGTCCAAAATGTTGAAAAACGTATAACCTCATTTATGGACGGCCCTTTGCCGAGAAATCGTACGAAATTTTGGAATTACGTATACGCATGGCAAATTATTGGACTGAGGAAGTACAGGAAGTCAGCACTCTACATACTTGCAATACACCACTAGCTGGTTTATTCCATCCATGGACTGCGGGATTTCTACCTTCCGCTCATTTACTACCCATTCCATGCTGACAAGCTCTGAAAAGCACGGAACTGCAGTGCATGGATGGAATAAATGAGTTGGTGGTGTATTGTATGTTTGTGCCTTAGCCCTGGCTTTGGGGCGGTTACTTACTGCTTTATACTCTACATACTAATTTAAGGAAATTGATATAACAACAATGATTTAATTAAATTTGACTTTGTTGTTAACAAAGATGCCTTGTCTACAAAACTGTTTGGCAAAAAGAGACAACTGTATAAACCATTGGCAATGGTTACGTTAAATTTCTAACAACCCATTTTAATGGAATATGTTTCACAGTTGTTTTTGATGGGTACATCGACACATCAGAGAGCACAGGAGCAGCAAAATAGAATCGACGATATCACTTTAGTAGATGTGTGGACATCAATGTCACTTAGGAAATTGGAACAATAGTTGAACAAGAGGGTTTTGTGTCCAACTTTCATAGTAAGGATCAGCTGACAAATCCGCTAATGATAAAGCTGTTGAAAAACGAGATCAAAAAGCTAAGAGCTTTAGAGGATGCTAACGTTGATATTGCGAAAACAGCTATCACCTGATAGCAAAATTCTTTGTTAGCTATTATTTGAGAGGACGCAGATCTGGTTGTTCTCTTGATAGCCAAATCACCGTTCTCTTCATAGCCATCAACTGATCTCAACATTTTGCTGGTAAAATATGGAAGAGGGATTTTTTTTTTTTTTTGTCGTGTGCCAGCCAGGCTGGCAATTTAGGGTGCGCTGCTTCACTTTTCCAACTGTACCGTAATTTGGTGTGAAGTGCGACTTGCACAGTACATGCATGCCATAGTTACCCGTTTATAGGGTAGGCAACCTTTCACAGAACACCACATTCACACAAAGAAAGGACAGGGACAGAGAGAGAAAGCACATCCATACCCAGTAGGGTGAGTCGAAAAAATCGATTTTTTTATTTCGAAATCGCATTACCTCTCAAAAGTTGTGGTTTAGTATCCATAACTTGGGAAAAATAAGAAAAAAATTCTAAGTTGACGTCTTCGGTTCGCGCATGAGGCTCAAAGTTGGAAAAAATATGTTAAAAATGGAAATTTTCAAAAGGAAAAAAGAAAAAAAAATTGTACCTTTTTATAATGCAACTGCCATAAGCTGTAAATATTTTGTGCATTTTTAATCTAAAAAAATATTTTATAGCTTTTACATACGATCTTTAGTTTGCACATCAGCCTTAAATTGGGCTAAAATCGCCTACAATGTCAAATTTCGAAAATATCGATTTTTTTTTATTTCGAAATCGCATTACCTCTCAAAAATTGTGGTTTGGTATCCAAAATTTGGGAAAAATAAATAAAAAACCTAAGTTGACTCCTTCGGTTCACGCATGAGGCTCAAAGTTGGAAAATATATGCTAAAAATGGAAATTTTCCAAAAATAATTTGAAAAGAAAGTATTTTTTTTTTCTATCGAAACTGCTTTAAATTGTTAGTAGATAACATAAGTTGAACACAAAAAATTATATATAACTTTTAGAAGATGCATTCTGTTTGTGTATAAGGCTCAAGATATGAAAAAAAATGTCAAAAACTGAGTCAGAACGCACTATGTCGGCGCTGTGCCGGTATATTTTTGTTCTACAGCCGACTTTTCTAGACATTACACATATTCTAGGAGACAGTTCAAAGTCCCTGCAGTCTGCACCTCCTTTGGTTGTCACTTAGTCAGCTAGACCCGCCAAACAAACAGCATTTTTAATTAGCAACTGAACGTGAATCAAAAAGTGCAGCGTGTTTAGCTTTGGGTGAGTTTTTTTTGTAACTTTATAGCATATTTTTATGCTCAAGTTTTGTTATACTGTTCTCCGTTCTCCGAATAATAAATAATGGAACCCCGGAAAACTTCTAAACGTTTAATTATTTTTCCGTTTTTTGGTGTACCGAAAGGGTTAAGTCAAAGTGTTTTAACCACATGTGCAGATGTGTTGTTAGCTTGCTTTGAAGAAAAATCGCAATTTGTAAAAGGCGAACCTTTTTTAAGGATTTCAGATTGCATATAGCTCATAGAAGAAATTTACTGCAAAGCTTCTATACCAACGGTCAGTCATGTACGTATTGTAAAATTGATAGAGGATTACCATAATACTACACTTTGAGAAAGTCATTTAGTCGTGATAAAGATAAATTGAACTTCAAGACAAACTCAATCATTTTGTTAATTAAGCGAAGTCTAAATTTTTTGACGTTGCTTCTTTCAAGTGTGCAATGAATTTTTCGTGTTCTTGTGCTAAAAAGCCAATCTCTTGTAGATGTACACTATACATCTGTACATTGGTATAGAACGCACATTGGTATTACCACTGTACATTGGTATAGAAGCTTTGCAGTAAATTTCTTCTATTTAAGCAGATATGCAATCTGAAATCCTTGAAAAAGGTTCGCCTTTTACAGATTGCGATTTTTCTTCAAAACAAGTTAACAACACATCTGCACATGTGGGTAAAACACTTTGACTTAACCCTTTCGGTGCACCAAAAAACGGACAAACAATTAAACGTTTAGAAGTTTTCCGGGGTTCCATTATTTATTAGTCGGAGAACGGAGAACAGTATAACAAAACTTGAGCATAAAAATATGCTATAAAGTTACAAAAAAAAAAAAAAAACTCACCCAAAGCTAAACACGCTGTACTTTTTGATCCACTTTCAGTTGCTAATTAAAGATACTGTTTGTTTGGCGGGTCTAGCTGACTAAGTGACAACCAAAGGGAGTGCAGACTGCAGGGACTTCGAACTGTCTCCTAGAATATGTGTAATGTCTAGACAAGTCGGCTGTAGAATAAAAATATACCGGCACAGTGCCGACGTAGTGCGTTCTGGTTCAGTTTTTGACTTTTTTTTTTCATATTTTGAGCCTTATGCACAAACAGAATGTATCTTCTAAAAGTTATATGTATATTTTTCGGTTCAAATTATGTTATCTACTAACAATTTAAATCAGATTCGATAGAAAACAATTACTTTTTTTTTTCAAATTATTTTTTGAAAATTTCCATTTTTAGCATATATTTTCCAACTTTGAGCCTCATGCGCGAACCGAAGGAGTCAACTTAGTTTTTTTTATTATTTTTCCCAAATTTTGGATACCAAACCACGATTTTTGAGAGGTAATGCGATTTCTAAATAAAAAAAATCGATATTTTCGAAATTTGACATTGTAGGCGTTTTTAGCCCAAATTAAGGCTGATGTGCTAACTAATGATCGTATGTAAAAGCAATAAAATATTTTTTTAGATTCAAAATGCACAAAATATTTACAGCTTATGGCAGTTGCATTATAAAAAGGTACATTTTTTTTTTCTTTTTTCCTTTTGAAAATTTCCATTTTTAACATATTTTTTCCAACTTTGAGCCTCATGCGCGAACCGAAGACGTCAACTTAGAATTTTTTTCTTATTTTTCCCAAGTTGTGGATACTAAACCACAACTTTTGAGAGGTAATGCGATTTCGAAATAAAAAAATCGATTTTTTCGACTCACCCTAATACCCAGGCCGGGACTCGAACCCGGGGCCACACCAGCCGTGGCAGACTGCTCTGACCACTAGACAAGGTGATCGGCGGAAGAGGGAATACGCATACTATTTAATATTCCTGCAGAATTTAAGATACTCAGCACATCTTAAGAGAAAGGAGGTTTGTCCAAATGTACCAGATGTCTCAAATCATGCAACATGTACCTGAGGCATATGTAAACAGTTTTTCTTTCCATGAATCTATTGAGACTGTTGGGATCATAAGTATTTCTTATGTTATGGTGCTCCAGCAACAGAAAATTGTCTCAACGAGTTCCGCTACAAATCATTTATTAAAGTAGCTGCTAACATGAAGACTGATCGCTTAACTCCCCCGTACCCCGAGTACACCTATTGCTTGGGGAGAAACTTAATGTGGAGCTTCGTATTGTGAATTGGGAAAGGAAGAATTATCAACTCATTGTTCCAGAACTCCCGGAATTGGATGTTACTCCTGATGAAATCTTGATGATAATTTTGACCGATACCCAAAGGGATGTGACACCGGAAGGTGCAGTAGTAGAAAACCACTGCTAAACTGCTCTGTGACATATGCCTGCATTTCAAGGGCAGTTGCGACAACGGTGTAGAAACCAGGGCCGTCGCGACCGGGGGGGTGAGAGGGGTGTCTCACCCTCCCAGCGATTTTTTCCAGTCGGCAAAATCAGTTTGATTCGGAATTTTTAATGTTTCAGACTTTCAAAAACTTTTTTTAATTAAAAAAAAATGCTCAATCACACATGTTCAGTTACACGACCGTTTGAAATTATTTTACCGACTGTTCAATTTAACGTATCATCTCCTGGGCATTTTGACCGAGTAGGCTCATGTATAAATACGGCGACGTCAATCGTCAGATTCACTAGAATCGGCATTTTTCCTTTTTCAAATTCAGGATTCGCGAAATGTTTCATTTCCCCTCTTTTTTATATAGTACACATGTATACAGATTTATAATTTGTTAGAATACCATGTTTGGTAATAATGCTTCATGTTCATTCTGTTGATTTTATATCTCAGACACAGAACTTTTTAAACTGCTCACCAAATGCTTATTTTGCCGACTGCTCAATTTGCCGACATAATAAGTGTTCACTCAGTGAATTTGGCTCTAAAGTCGGCATTTTTGCTTTGATACTGAATTCAAAATTTTTGAGTTAAGCAATAAGTAGCTTTTTTTGAGAGCCATGTTTACATTTTCACTTTTAATAAAAAAAGAAAAAATGAAAACATGTACCGTTTGAATCATGTGATGATCGTAGACAACTGTTCAGTTCATTTGAAAGAAGATAAATAATTTCAGCGACTTCTTCTTTTACTGCAATCTTAACTTGCCGGTAGTTACTTCAACTAAGTCTCATTTTGCCAACATTATACCGAGGGATGCGCCGAACTCAAATTTATGTGATGGATGGAAATCATGTCATTTTGCCGAATGGTAAAATACGGGTCGGCAGTTCTCAAAGGCGGATCCATATTCTAGTTAAGGAGTGGGTTGTTATATATCTTATGGAAAGGAGGGATCAAAGTGCCATTTTGGGGCAAAAATGTGGGATATTTGGCAATTTTTTTCGAAATATAAGTCCTAAAAATGCAGCTATCGGCTATATTTGATTGTTTAAGGACCGACCAAAGGGAGGCCAAAATTACCTATTTAGGCCTGTAATTTTGGAAAATTTTTCGGGTGAGAACAGGCTCCATTTGTTTCACGGACACCTCAGGGCTCGTTACGTGGGCAGGAAATATATTCTTCCATAGCATCTTTTTTTTTTTTTTAAATATATTTTTTTGAATCCATACCAAAGCATGCATAAGCTTTTAACAGGAATATAATAAATTAACTCTCAGATCGCAATTTCCTAAATATCTTACATTGAAGTTGTACAAAAATGTGAAAAGAAAAAGAAAGTAAAGATCGTCGAAAGTAATCGAATGGTGACAACGGACGCTTCGCTTCTGCTCTGCTCTTTGTCTGGTCAGTGAATCTTTTTAGCTGGGGGGGTGTTGGGATCTTAGCTGATTCTTTCGTCTTCATTGCATGATTCATTCGTTGTTGGGGGGACGCGTTCATGGAAGAATCCCGGGGCCTAGAGATTTCGGTGGTGTCGCTCGAGGACCTTTTTCCTCCTCCTTTTGGCGCGAAAAGAGACAAAAAGCTTCGACCAAGACCGTCACAAAGAAAGAAAGAAAAGAGGAATCGGCTAGGACAACTTGCTTTTTTGCTTTTCGTTTTCCGGATTACCCTTCAAAAATGCATACTTCCACTTTCATCACCCCAAAGAAGAAAGAAAAACAAGTCAGGGAGCGTCAAGGATTTAGATTTTTGAAGTATGTTTTAAAATAAGAAACCTGATAATAATTGATTGATTTCTTTGGATTGCAGAATTTGTAGGTGTTTGGATATTTAATTAGTACTAAGAGGTTGAACTTTGTCCAACTAAAATTGACTTGTCGTTTGTGTTTGTTGGGAATAATTATAGAAACAATTTTTTTACGTAATTGTAAGTATTCTTATGAAATTTGTTTTCATTTATTTGAGATGAGATGATGGGCTACTTATACGTTTAGTAGAAAATTATTTATTGTGCTTAGCTACAGTTTAAGGCTAAGATATAGCAGCCTTGTGTAGAACGTGATCAGCCCCTTTAAGCCGCTGCTATACTATGGAAAAATAAAAAAATAAATAAGTAAAACTTCCTATTCAGTAATTAACAGTAATTTTCGTCAAATGAATGCGTAAATAAACGAAAAAATGAATTGTTAATGAAAAATAAACGATTGTATAAAAAAGTGAATTAATTAATGTATGAGAAAAATAAATAAGTGAATAAATTAATATATGGAAAAAATAAATAAGTGAACAAAATAGAGAATCTATAAGAAAATAAATGAATGGATGCGTAAATAAGCGAGTAATTAAGTATAGGAATGTAAATGAATGGATGCGTAAATAAGCGAGTAATTAAGTACAAGAATGTAAATGAATTAATTAATAAAGGAGAAAATACTTTCGTGATTTCATAAATGAATGCCTAAGAAAACGAAATGAACTACTATTTCAGTTTGTCTCATCCACTTTGCTCGACGTGCACTTTACACATTGCATCAAGCATTTAAAATCAAAACATTTTAAACATGAACTAAATTAGTACTGCACTGGACATTAGGAGACCTCAACTAGTGCTCAAAATTATAATTACAAGAATTTTATCATTTTATACTAACGAAAAATGTTTTCGAAAAACCACGAAAATTACAAAAGGTGTATCTAATTTCGAAAATAACTTGTATAATTTTTTTCGTTAATCTTTAGAACTACTTATTTCTTGTCAGGAATCAACTATTTGTTCAGGAACTCAGTTAAAAGATTGCTTGATAAGTGGCGCTGCAAACTGAAAGTATTTTATCATTTCACTTTGCCCCACATTTATTTATGCCCATATTTATTTGTTATTATGGTATTTATTTGTGCCCCAAAAGGGTCTTTTTATTAAATTTTTAATTTTCTATTTTCTTCCAATAACAAAGGGTTGAGATAGCTAAGAAACTTAAATAATTTTTATTCAATAAGTTTTATTTCTGCCATGTTCGAAATGTACAAAAGTTCAAGAAGGAACCCAAATACTATACTTTGCTTGTAGCTTTCAAATGCTAGCTCTAATCAGCTACTTTTGTGAACTAGGGATTTTAAGCTAAATATAATCAAAACAGAGGCTCTATAATTGATTCTAAAGAGCCTCTATTTTCATCCGATGGTGGTAGTTCTGCTGAGACAATGTAGGTCTGCTTCCTGAATTTCAGTGCAAAATTTTTGGTGGTATATCACTGTTTTACTTACAATGTGGAGAGTCGAAAATAATATTTCTTTTATTGGAAAAGTTAGAAAATTGATTTCTCACAGAGGAAGAAAATATAATCTTAAATAAAAAAAAAATAGTTTTGAAGGAATTAGTCCCAAAATGCATGAGTTTGAAGGGCCCTTAAACGAAAAATATCTTAAGTGAAGGAGTTTTGGCGGAGCGTACAAACCCTGACACTTCTGAAATTTTTATTTTAATAACGCAACAAGCATGAGAAGGTAAAGATAAAATCTGGCGCAGCGAGGGGACAAACATTTCCCACAGGCCTTGCATTCAATATTATTGGCAATCCTAAGGGCACTTTTGACCAAAACACTCTTCCAGACGGTAATTATGACTGTGGGTAACACAAACGAAGCATTCTTTCTGACGATTTTCGTCATAATATTGGGAACATTCAGGTGTCAAACATTGAAATTTCTGACGGAGGGCCTGCATTTCTCCCTCCATTCTCCCCAAACATGTGGGAATTCTACTAAGATGAAATAAATGAAAATAACTCTATAAATGATCATCTGGCTATGCTTTTCGTGTTGATTTCGGAAAACTTCATGTTTAAAAGAGTAATGGTCCAGCAAAATGAGGGAAGGGGGGAGGGAGGTTTGCCCCCTCCCCCTCTCGACTCCACGCTTTTGCTACTGGGTTTCCATCTATTCAACCTCACAATTTCAGCCATTGGCTAAATCAATTTTAATTATTTGGGGGCCCCTAAAAAGCAGGGGACTGCAGTAATCGGGCTTTGTAGACCACACCTCTCAGGCCTTTTTTTTTTAAATCAGGCCCTGAGTGTAAAAAAAGGCTTTTTATAGCTACAGTTGGTAATTTCTAAAACCAATGTATCCACGTTTTCGATTATAATCTGTTTTGGGGGTCCTATGCATCTATGGCATTGCTTTCAAAAAAAAAAAAATAGTGAAGCATTGTTTCTGGTCGGGTTGGGGGGCTCCAGATGTCTTTTAATTGAATGCAGATAAAGATTCAGACAAAACTGTGACAGTGAATAAGATAGCACGCCGAAAGTTCAGAAAAACTTGGATCGGACAGAAGTTCGAAGCGAGAGCTCTTCGTTTGTTTTAATTTTTGACTAGAAAAAATAGTGTTTTCAACTGTATGATTCGGGAATACCTTATAAAATTTTTTCTCGGAACAAAGTTCGAATGGAGAAAAATTTGGGGTAAAGTAGAGATGCGAGGCCCCGGGAAGCGCGAGGCCCTGGGCGGTCGCCCGATTCGCCCACCCCTTGCTACGCCTCTGGAACCAGTGTTAATGTCGTGAAATTGATGTGCATTCATAATGCATCATGCCGTTTTTTTTTCAATGTTACATTTTTTTCTGAAACTTAACACCCTCAATTTACTCGCTTTATGGAGCCCATTGGTTTGAAAATCACGGATCAAAATTCACTCATATAAGTCGGCAAAACGTTGGAAATTGGTCGGCAAATTTAATCTCAACACCCCCCCAACCGAACTTGCTTCGCGACGGCCCTGGTAGAAACATTAATCCATGACGCAGGTGACAACAATGACATCAATGCACTACCAATTTCTTAGGACAACTTTTACACTGCTGGTGGACAGGACTTAGTCCTTCCGCCTCAGAATAAAACCAAGATGTCACCTTAAAAGATTATATTGGATTTTCTAATTACTGTTAATCCATATTCCATGTAAATATTTTAAAATGTGATTAGTAGTAATGTAATAAAAACTATAATTACAAAAAGGTTGCTGTCCGTCCGTATCATTTACATTATTCCTATCATTGAAATGTTAATTATCACGATTATAATGTCACCATGCTCATTTCAATAAGAGCAATACAATTGAATGCACATGTTATAAATTCATAGTTTTTGATTGTTCTTCAGCTAGGTGTCGTAGTGGTTGGTATATGCGGCTTCGTATGCATTTGGTAGTTGGTTTGAATCCGCAGTTCAAGTGTTCAGCCATTGGATTTTCGAGACGCAAAAAACCATCAGGGTCCATGTCGCATAATTGCGGCATATTACAGATCCCTTGAGGCCTTATTTGAAAATAACAAATTTTTTTTCAAACATTATCGAACAATTCAAACAATCTTTGTCCGATTTCTCGGTGGGGGGGGGGGGGGGAGGGGGCGCGTCCATAAATGATGTCACACTTTTTCAGCATTTAGACACCTCTCTCCTTTCGTCATTAAGTACTTTTCTTAAGCTACTTTTTATGAACATATTTTTATTAAAAAATGCTAGACGTCAAACTTTTCTTTATTCTTTCCCTCGCCCTTGCCACAAAGTCACAATTTCACGAACGGAACCCCCAGAATTAAGGGGAGGGGGCCCCTTTTGAAGTGTGACATCATTTGTCTTGCAGTAATCCATAGCAACTTCTTCATTGCTAATCAGGATTGTCGAATTCATTGAGGAAAGAGGAAGCGCGGGATCCTTTTGCGTCAGTTTGATTTTTGTGAATGGCAAGTGCTCCGTTTTTAGCACGAAGCTGTGTGTTTGAAACTCTATAAGTTTTGATTGGTTTAATGAAATATAGCAAAGTAGCATATCAAATTGAAGGAAATTGAAAGCTCTACAACTTCGTCAATAACAATTTTAAGGAAAAGTGACCTTGGAAGACATTAAGCTTAAATATTTGAGAAAAATAGCGATTTTTTCCGAAAATTATCGATTTTTCACAACATATACCCCGAATATTTAATTAAAAACAACCCACCATCATTTACACTATTCGAAATAACTAAAATTATGACCAAAGTTATCAATAAATTTACTTTTTAGTATACACTCCATCGATTTTCCTTGTGACCGTTAGGAGGGGGATTGAAAAAAACTGCACCAGAATTCAGCTTGGCAACATCCATATTGTTAATCTATGAGCTCTCCTCAACTAAAATCCATCGTCAAAATGCGGTCCTCATATTTTGCATACTCAACCCCCTCCAGCGCCCGATCTATAACACAACACTGAATTAAATGTAAAATGATCAATAGAAAAAATGCATCAAATTATTTAAAGGAAATGGTGTGAATATTTAAAAAACAGAAGAGTAACATCCCGGCCAAAAGGACAATTGATGCTTTATGCATTTGATAAAAAATAAAGTTGCAACACTTATCAAAGAGTTTCAAACTTTTATTTAATTGTTTTCAAGACATCTAGAACAATTATGTTTAAGGCACTTATTTGCACTTTCTATCCTCTGGCATTTTAATACTGAATTGCTTAGTTTCACAGATTGCACTAACTTTGTAAGAAACGTCTGCTTTAAGTTAAGAAATATAGATATTACTAAAGATTTCTCTCAACATTGTTTTTTTAATGGGTTTATGTAAGTACTAAAAATATATAACACGTCCTAAATTTTTAAGTATATATATATAAAAACAATCAATTATCTAAAATTTGTAAAATTAGCATTTAAAAATGCAATTAAATAACACTTGTAGCTGATGCATACTTTTATGACAACTTGAGAGATTAATAATTTGCTTGCTATATCAGAAATGCCAGGTAATGTATCGTTGAAAATGTATTATTATGCATTGGTAAAATGTATTGTAGGAGTATTAAGAAAAAAAAAAGTTTTTTGCTTTTAAATTCGTTTTGACTTTTAAGCCTGCAAACTTTCTGAGTCAGTTTTTAAATCAATCTGTTCAGCTAATTCATAACTTGGCTGAGATTATTTTTCATTGGAAAGTATTTATCACGTCTGGAATAATTGTTTAAATCAGCAACGTAAGCAGTCAGCTTTAGCTTCTAATCTGTTTCTGAATTTTGCTTTTGTTATAGCACAGGAAGCGAAAGATGTTTTGCCCACTTATGTTGAAACAATTAACAATATCTCACAGCTTTTTTGGAAATTTCAGGATTCTGTGTAATGTCATTCTAAAAATGCATAATTAGTTTCAATTGATTGTCAGTAGTTACATCAACTTGCTATTCTCTTTCTTTTATCAAGAGCTAGGAGGTGTCAGTTATGAAGTATAGTTTCGATCGAAGATAATTCTTCTTTTTGAGTAGGAAAATATTTAAGAAATGCTTTGGAAATATTAAAGAACATTTGATCTTTTATAAGAATCGTAATTTTATTAAAAGTTTGGTGCTATGATTAAAGAATCATATTTATTAAATTTTTTTTGTACGTTTCTTTCCTTGGAGAAAATTTATTTTATTATTCGAACCAAAATGCCGCCCCTAAAATTTGCCGCCCCGGACAGGGGTCCGGAATGTCAACCGCTAGGGCCGCCCCTGCCTTGGTGCCCTTAAAATAAATCAAGTACTAATGTATGTCCAAGAGATATTACATTTTTCTGCTGTATACCCTACTAACAAATCAAAGAAAGGGAGAAAAATGTAGGTGAAACATTTCAAGATAGCGACAAAAACCAAAAAAAAAAAAGGTTCAAAACAAAAAAACTAGTATTCCGACGCAATTACATTAATGTAATTGCGTCTAAAACGACTCTAGGACATTAGTTTTCTCCAAGCCATTACGTGTTACAATCTATTTTTGCACTACATCAATTTAATTACTTACTTTTTTTTCGTAACGACAAGAAATAGCTGATAGCTGCAGTATCGAAATCTCATCATTGTTTTCAACCACGGAAAAAGAACAGTTTTTAAGTTTTAAATTCCATTTCGCTATGATAGGAAATTTTTTGTACGATTCGCATCACGTACTGATAAATGTCAGAACATACTTTGACAACATTTTCTAAATTGGAACCATGATAGTACTTGCACTAAAAATAAACTTTCCTAGAAATCAAATAATGTTTTAAGAATTCGCCGAAAAGTTTTATTAAATAAGACAGTAATATCGGTTTTTTATCGAAATAATATTTGAAGGCAAATTATTTGAAGTAACCAAATCGCTGAAAAAGTCAATAACTGTATGCAGCAGTTTTTTGACTATTTGTTCTGCACTTATGTTGATTATAGATTTAAAACATACCTAAGAACTTAAGTGTAAACAATTTTGATAATTTTCATGTGTTTGATTTCTAGCCTAAATCTGAAACTTGTTACCAAATGATATAAAATTATTTTTGCAAGCATAAACCCATTTTTTTCCTGCCCTGAGTGGGGGGTTGGGGTCAAATATGGACAACACCTCCTGCGAAAGAAATTAATGAACAAATTTCCTTGATTGACAAAGCGATGTCAGGATGATCAATTAAACCCAGTCACATAGTGTTTCTTCATTACATTTCAAAAATTTAATAGCTTGCCCCTCAAAGGGTTAAAGAGCCTGCAGAAAAATGTGGGGTAGATTAGGCGGAATGCACCTTGGTTTTTAACTTAATTTTACATAACGCAGCATACTGGCTCTATTTTTACATTTTAAAAAAGTTTTTCAAAATTATATAGGGGAAGGGTGGGCATAGTAGCCACTGCGGGCAAAGTGGCCACTTGAAGTTTTCCTCCCTAGTGCTGCAGCTTTGCGGCAATAGACTCAACTACTGGCCCGGCAGCCGTTGTTGTTGTGTTATAGTTTGGTGCCGCTCAGACGCAAACTCACGGAGAAATCGCAAATTTTTCACTTTTTCTACCCTCTGATGTTAGGCAAGTGCATCCCATGTTTCG